>CALYOO010000224.1:0-62242 GCA_945261195.1 Cryptosula pallasiana
ATAATATTATTTGTTTATTTATTTATGTGTTATTTATTAAATGTTATAGTAATATATATATATGTGTGTATTTATTATTATTTACTATGAACAACTATTATTAAATTTACTGCCAAAGCCAACTTGTCTTCCATTTTTATCAATTCTTAACATCATTACTTTTTTTTAAATTAAGGAAGTAATGTTTACAACAATACAATAATTAGTGGGCTTGTTTATTATATTAATTCATTTTATTATTACTTATTTTTATTAGCAATGCAGTGTAAATAATCGTTATTTTTATAAACAAATGATAAATTAATCAAAGATTGTATTGTTTATTTTTAATAACTATTTATTATTTGGTTTTTTTAGCAACACAGTAAATAAGTCGGGACAGGAATCTAGTGGTAAAGAAAATTATATAATGATAATAGATATTGGAGTAGTGCTAATATGTAGTAGTACAGTACTGCTAATCATTGTTATTCTCTACTCAATGTTCTCCACTCACTACTAACTGCGTACTATTATTATGACTACACCTGTTGCCAAGAAATAAGTAATAAATAATGTATTCATTATGATCAAACTTTTGTGGTCTGATCATATCTTCAATGACCTCAATCTGTTGAGGCCATGGTGAAACAAAACATTCAGTGAGTCACCGTCACTTGTTTCTCTACAAATATGGTGTGATGCTCACAACAGCATGACAACACAAATGTCCATCAATTCATTACCAAACAAAACTAGCGCTCGGAGAATAATGAGGTGTATGTATATTGTATTCTGTTTACCATGTCACATGTCTCTTTGCAGGTCACCCACGCTCATTTTTCTGTGAGTGCAATGGTGTGGTGAAGGTTTACTTGGCTTTACCATGGCAAATGTATTCAAATTTCTAATTAATAGTGGTTTAAAATCATAGCTCAAATCGAATGCTAAAGTTAGGTGTTCTTTTCTGTCTAAAATCACTGTCAGAGTGCAGCTGGGTGGTTGGGCAGGTGTTACATGCACTCAGGAAACACTTTGTGCGCGATGTTACCTGTCCCCTTTTACCCCAAGTACTTGGCAAGTATGATTGATAGGCAATGGTCCCTGAATTTTTCCCCACCAACTTGGCAAGTATGTACACACCGAAAGTAAACATCTCAGGCTATCGATACATGTAAAATTTGTCAGCTTTTTTCAGCATGTGAAGAAATGTGCACACAACAAAGTGAAAAATATTCAATGGCAAACAGTGGGCATGCGATGAAGCATGCACTTGTCCTGTGCATACGAGTGACAGACTATCTGCTGTAACTACAATCAGTTTGAAGCTACAGCAAAGTTTTTTACACCCAATGAAAGTAAACACCTCAGGCTATCTATACATGTAAGCTCTGTCGGCCTGTGAGCATGTGAAGAAATGTGCAAGCAACAAAGAAATGACAAAATATTAGAGCTGCACGGGGTTTCGGTCCCATTCGGTCCGATGTAGTTGGAACATACAAAAATTAACGATTGACTATTTTCATAGACCACCGGTTGACATCGAACGTTAGATATCGAATGTTTCTATTTTTTCGGTGCAACTCTATGACATTCGGTGTGATTGAGCTTGGAGAGTATGGTCTATAGATGTCTCTATGGCATGATAGAAATAACTTTCAACGTTTAGTTTGCAAACCCTCACTACTACTGTCCGTTCGCGTTGAATCTTGCCCATGTGTTATATTATATAATTAATAATAATATAACTAATAAATTATTATTATGTAAATAATAACATATTGTGACGGACGGCGCTGGCACAAACAGTTACCCCCCCCCCCCCCCCGTGAACTTTCTATTTACATTCTATTACTTCCACTTACTATCTTATCCCAGTTCTATGCTTACACTCTAGAGACAATTTATCTATGCACATTTATCCATCTTACCGTTTAACATTCAATCTTATATGTATGCCATGTGAGTGCAATCATGCAGCTACCTATGTACCTCCTACCCTGTTCTATTGGCACACGCTAGCCAATGGTTTGTGCAAGGTGTGGCCACCCTTTGTCTACATACTTATCAGTCTTATCAGTTATGTAATTGTTTGTATAAATATGCATGTTCTAGTCAAATAAATCAGAGTCAGCTTGCACACTCTCAGAAGTTTCTTTGTTCTCTAACAAATAACTTCACTGCGCACCATTACTCGAGTAGTAATATATAAGCAGATCAGTCTGAACCTCTGCTGGCCGAACTTAGCCTTGCCTAATCCGCCTTCAATGTTCGACCTCTGCTCAGCACTGAAACAAGTCAACCGAACCTCTGCTGGCCGAACTTAGCCTTGCCTAATTCGCCTTCAATGTTCGACCTCTGCACTGCACTGAAACAAGACAACCGAACCTCTGCTGGCCGAACCTAGTTTGACTAGTTCGCCCTTCAAAGTTCGACCTTGCTTCACACACTGATAACAGCTAACGCAATCGGCAGCTCACTAGTAACTGGGATGGTTAATCACCATTCCTCAGTCTACTAAGTCGACCTGTTGGAGGATTGTATCGCTAGAGCATTAGACACAGTTGCCATTACAGTTCGGGAGGTTGTGCAGGTAGGCCGAGCTACCAACTCACACCCCCACAGTGAAATCCTGCACAATATTAATATATCTACCAACCACCATCATCGATCATTATTATTATCATTATCATCGATCATTATTATTATCATTATCATCGATCATTATTATTATCATTATCATCGATCATTATTATTATCATTGATCATTATTATTATCATTATCATTACCATCGATCATTATTATTATCATTATCATTATCATCGATCATTATTATTATCATTATCATCGATCATCGATCATTATTATTATCATTATCATCGATCATCGATCATTATTATTATCATTATCATCGATCATCGATCATTATTATTATCATTATCATCGATCATCGATCATTATTATTATCATCGATCATCGATCATCGATCATCGATCATCGATCATCGATCATCGATCATCGATCATCGATCATCATCATCATCATCATCATCATCATCATCATTATTATTATTATTATTATTATTGTTATTGTTATTATTATTATTATTATTATTATTATTATTATTATTATTATTATTATTATTATTATTATTATTATGTCTTATTTTTTATAATAAATAATATAATAATAATCATAATTAATTTATTATTACTATAGTAAATAAATAAATACCAGCTGAGCTTAGTGAGTTACAATAAGTTATTATAGTAAGAATAATAATAATCAAAATAATAATAATTGTAGTAATAATAATGTTTTATTGATTAGTAGTATGATTAAATAATAAAATGATAATAATAATTATAATTAATAATCTAACAGCGAACAACAAGCATCATCATTATCATAAATAAATAAACAACAACAACAGTTACATACATACTTACTACTACATACATAATAATAATGATAATCATAATACAAGACAAAATTGTCCCCTACGAACAAATGCTTGCTGCTATTTGTTACTAGCTGAAAAAGTAGTAACAGTTGAACTTGTAGGTGATTGAAATGATTTGGTCATTATTATAATAACTGCTGTTATATAAAAAAAATTGGTAATAATTATTAGCAATATAATTATTAAAAATAATAGTTATTATAATTCATCATCATCGATCATAATAAACAATAATAATTGTTTTTATTTTATCAATAATGATGTTATTAAAAAATAATTGTTGTTGTTATAAAAAATTGATAATAATAATGATTAATTATAATATAATAATAAATTAGCATTATTAATAGTTACAACACCACTACAACAGTCCAAAAAAAACCAACACTACAACAGTGATGCTGTTTTTTTTTATAATTCTTAGCTGAACTACTTATTATTTACTCACAACAATCATTATTATTATTATAATAATGATAATTAATAACAATAAAAAATGGATTTTATTATTATTTTCTTGTGCCCTCTGTTTTTTGTTTGTTTTTTTTTTGCATTTTGCAACACCTGAGAAAAACATGTTTTATTATATTGAAGAAGAATTTATTGTATCTTTGTATGCAGGCACATGGACAACGATGTTACAGTGTTGCTAACTAAAGCATGTGTACTAGATAGATGCTATGATTATAGTCCTTCAACAAAAATTTGGCCATCGCTGAAAAACTAAAGAATTTGCTAGTGACAGACATTCAAGCTGTTGTTGGTGAGGCGACAAAAACCAGATCCAACCTTCCATCAGCATCTGACGGTATCTCGATCATTCTCAGCAATGATTTCAGTATTATGAAGCCAGCAAATATGTGCTATTTTTATTGCTGTTTTCTTGCTGGATAACGGATGTCATAGATAAATTTAATACATCTGATGTCAAAGCAAAATGAGTGCAAATTACGGAAGATTTTATCATGCGGCATATTCAAAACTTTTCAACATCAACCAGTAACACACCCATCAACCGCCAGCATCCTGATGAGGAAACAAAAAATTACCAGCGCTGCAGCAACGGTGGAGCCGAAATAGCGGTTTACTGCAAATGATGTTGCTAAACGAGAAGTAAGCCATTATCTGTCAACTTTTTAAGGTGTTCTTTGATACTTGATACGTTTCTGAACTACTTTTTTAGCAATTAAAATACAATGAAGTTTTCTGTGATCATTGTAGATGGAGTTTTTCTTGGGTCTGTCAGCCAGTATTCATGAAGACATACTTCCATTCTGGAAGAAGCACCAGTCTCAATTTCCACGTATCAGTCAAGTTGTACGAAGAATACTCGGCATGTGTGCTACAAGTGTTGCGTCAGAAAGATTGTTCAGTCTTTCAAGCGATATCGTATCCCGTAAACAAAATGCTCAGAAACCCCAAACTGTTAACATTGCAGTGTTCCTTGCCTTCATTACAGTGTTTCAGGAAAACAGTGCTGCACAAGTCACTACACTACACCAAGTCTTTTGTGAATAAATGGCATTCCTACAACGGATTTTGTTGAAATTACGAACCACCTTACCATTGTTCTATGTTGCATCAGTTAGCACTTCAGTCATGTTCCAAGGTTGTTTATTTTTGTTAGTACGTTATGCGTATTATGCTGTAGTTGGGCAAGCATATTGTTTTCCAATATGTTAGTAAATTATACCTATGCTGTGGTTGTATAAGTAAAGGTTTTGGATAACAGAAGCAGATAAAAAGACCAGTAAATCACTGGTTTATATGATGGCAAGGTAAGCTAATTAATGACAATTTTTTGTTAGCAATGAATGAAACGACGAAAAAAGTTGGGATTTGTCTGACTGAAAGAGGACAACTCCTATCGATGTTCGATATACACGCAAAAAAGACATCGTTTGTCACCAAAAATTCATGTGTAAAGTATTTCGGTACATTCCATGTAATGATTATGGCTGGTAATCATAATCAGTTGCTAGTCCTTTTGTCACACCGTGCAGCTCTACAAAATATTCAATGGAAAACAGCTGGCACAAGATGAGTCATCCATTTAGCAGTGAGTAGTTGGGTGGCAGACAATTGGCTGTAGCTAGAGTCACTTTACAGCTACAGCAAATTTTTTTACACACAATCAAAGAAAACATCTCAGGCTATCTGTGCATGTAAGCTTTGTCAGCCTGTGTGGGCATGCGAAGAAGTGTGCATCCGACAAAAATATGTTATGATATTCAATGGCAAACAGCAGACACAATGAATCAACCATTTAGCCGTGAGTAGTTAGTTGGCAGGCAATTGCCTCTAAATATACTTAGTAAATAGCTACAGCAAGATGTTTTACACACAATGAAAGAAAACATCTCAGGCTATCTCTACATGTAAACTTTGCCAGCCTGTGCCAACATATGAAGGCAATATTTGCTGGCAAATGCAGCTGATCAATTTGAGAATGTAATGGCATACTAGATATCTATGGAACGCACACCTAAACAATAACATAATTTAGACCCTACTAGCACCACTTCCATGTCATCTCCCAAGAGGCAGGTGCAATATGACGTCGTTACCATTTTTTATTGTGGCGGTTCACCAGTAGGCCCTGTCATAACTTGAATCAGCAGTGACCCCAGTCCTATACCACACTCCCTTAGGGTGAGCAGCCAGCAGGGGTACATCATTATAACATAAAACAAAACAGACACATCTGTGCTGCTGCCAAAAAGGGTAGTGACCCGTATGATGACAGGCATGGCTAATATAATAACTAATAAGGCTAGACACAAGGCGCGGTAACAGGTAACAGTAATATAACTACACACAATATTCAGTGGCAAAGAGCTGGCACTAGTGCTGGGCCGATATTGGTAATACTGGCTTTACCGGCACCTAAGGATATTAATACCTCGGTACCTTTGTAATTTCGGTAATACTATTTCCGGTCCGGTACCTTGTTGTTTGCGGTTTGTCAATTCCGGTAGGCTACGGTATTAGCATTGTTGCAGTACAAGAGCAAGATGTTAAAATTGATTGGACCTAGAAACATCTAATAAATCTTACTGTCACATGATAATTTTATTATAAATAAAGTATAAAATATCACACAACAGTTGGTTTGGACAGAGAAACCAAAAAACCAGTCATGATATTCAATTATATTATACTTGGTATTGTTATTTATTATTAGTTTCATCATTTCATCACACGATTTTGTCCTACCATCTGCTACACCGGTCAAGGTAACTTTGCAAACTAGGCAACCAGCAATCAAAAATGGAATCTGATGTATGTGAGGCAACACGTGGCGCCCTTAATTTATATACAGTTTATCATACATACAGATCCTAGGCTATTTTGCTGCAGAAAACATTTTCTTGTTGTTCATGATGCAGATTACATTTGTTGTAGCCTGTGATTTTCAAAGAATTGATGCTGGTTGCTTGCTTCTGCTGTTCGTTGGTAAACGTTATTGTAAGATTGCGCTGGTCTGAAGGCTATGCAGCATGGCTCCTTTTACACAAGTGCAGTGGAATGATTACAACAATTAATATTATCAGTCATTGTCAACAAGCATTATAACTTATTAATAATAATATGCCTTCAGATGTGTGGAACTTTTTTGATAAAGTTAGTCAAACACATACAAAATGCAGGCTTTGCAGCAAAGTGTTGACACAGCAAATGTAGCACTACTAATATGAGAACTCATCTCACCAACTATTCCTACCGACGGGAGTACATGGATTTTAAGTCTACTACAGGGTTTCCTCGACAACAATACTCAGCAACTTCTTCAGACTCGGAGTGTGTGGTAACACCACTCAATCGGTCCTTGGACAGATCCATAGCACCAAACACTATTAGGAAGCTAGATCAGTATAGGATGCCAGCTGACGACGACTCGGTAACAACAATAATAAGTGAATCACCGTCTGCATCAACATCCGGAGGTATGGTGGTGGATGAATCAATGTTGTTGTTGCTGTTTTCTAATAGCTAGTACTGCTACCTACATTTATTTATTAATATTTTATTAGTAATGATAGTAAGTTAATTCTTTTATAATAACAGATCAGCTCACAATAATAATTATAATAAATGTAAAAAACAACAATGCATAATTATAATAATTGATATAACTTATAATAATGCTGTATAATTACTTTATCTAAAATTATTAATTACATTAAATTTAATAAATTTAATTTATTATTATAAATTTAATCAGAGTAATGGTGATCCTTAATTACCTTGAAAATTGTAATAAATAATCAATGATGGCTATTGTTGCTAATTAATAACAACTACTACTATCTATGGATATAATTAATTGATAATAATAACAATGAAATTATTATATTATACAAGTAATAATAAACAACAATGCAAGGAGCGCAATCTTTTGATAATAAATAATAGTGTACAGGAATTTGTGTCTGGGTGGTAGCCGCCTGTACACCACTTGAATTGTGCTCTGTGTCTTACTCAAGGCTGTGCAAGTATTTCTTGTAATAATTTCTGCAATTGTTTTGTAGAAATTATGCTGTCAGTACGGCCGAATTCAGTGTAGAATAACTTGGCGTTGAAATCTGGGTTTCTCTGTTTCAAGCGATCCACATCCTGTCCTGTTGTTCTAACCTTCATACGTTTTATATCAATGCTTTTGGCGTGTGACGTCATATTTCGTGATCAATTTGTAAACGCTATCATATAATTTGGATAGTCTAAAACCGTTGCGGTCGCCGTGTAATATGAACAAAAGCATTGTTATAAAAATTTGTCCCGGAAAATTCGCGATTTTTTTCATGTCCAAAAAATCATGTTTTTTTCTATATCTTTCAAACTAAAGCTCACAGAGACACAAATCCAATTGCTATAGCTAGAGTAGTCTACCGCGCACGGATGTGACTATGAACATTCTCCTCATTCCAGTCATAGACTTGGGAAAATGCCTTTAAATTTTCGACTTTTCATCCAAAATCTACCACGTCCCTGAAGGGCATCGACATATTGTTATAGGACTATAATATAGACTGAGGAGTTAGGATTTGAATGGTGTATTATTATTGGAGTGTGTTCAATGCATTTTGATAATATGAAGGTTTTTCAAAAAGACGCCCCAACTAAAATTATTTTTCATCCTAGCCAAATATAAATTAGCCTAACCACAACCATTGCAAACACATCGCGGGCTTATCATGTGCGCCGCGTGTTTTAAGTAAATAATGGGTTTACAGCAAACGCTACGGTTAGTAGTCGCGGCTATTTATTTGTTATCATTAGCGTTTTAGTTTATTCTGGTTCATAATTAATCTAATATTATATCTGTTATTCCAGAAAAAAAAAACATCATAGAATGATAACAGCTAGTGGTAATAAATATGATATAGCAAAAATGTAAGGTCATCAATAATAACCATTAGTTTTAATTATTATTTATTAATTAATAACTGAAATTTTATATTAAATTCATTTATTATTATTTATGATTATTAAATTAATTACAAGATTTCTGATGATGGCACCTGTCTATATCAACTGAGATACAGAACTTGTTGTTTTTTGTGCAGTCCAGCTACTTCTACAAAATAATGTTATACAGCCAATGCAAAGCATTTATAATAATAATTGGTACATATACATGGTATAATTATTGAGGCGTACGCATGATATATATTATATATAACATGCGTCGCTTCATGCGTGCGTCACCACTAATTGCCTGGCAAAAAACAAAGACATTTACCATGCATTTTTTTACCTAAAAGTACATTTGGTAAAACTTGTTTTTACAGTTAACTATTGATGTGACAATAGCATATTTGGTCTCATTGTAGCCACAACATACTTTGCTACCGACTGAAACTATTTAAAAAATTTTCAGAAAAATTTGACAAAACTGTTTAGACTATTGTGAGGGACGCCAGCACGCTCTCATATTTTATTATTATTATTTACTTAGCAAGATACTCTCTCGCAATTACCGTCTGAGATTGTATCTCATTGTTCTATTTCCTTTGTCTAAGAGTCAAGCTTTTATCTCCGAAATAACTCACTGTCTACGTTTATGTCTACTCGCTACACACTGTCTATGTCTATGCAAGGGTCTATTGTTTACATGTGCCTACGATACTATTTACTGCGTTCTACCTTGTACCAAATAATTATTTACTACACTTATTATATTTTTTCCACGTTTTTAATTATTACCAAGTGGGTGTCGATGTAAGGGCAAGGCGTGGCTTGCACCAGTATTTTTACTCAGGCGTGGTTAGTAATGTGTACCCCGCCTTCCCTGTATTTAAATGGATGTTTGAATTAATAAAATCAGAGTTAGCCTGACTCTCAGATGATTCTCTCTCTCTGAAGCAAGCACAGCTAGGAGCACCAAAAACTACCAGCGCTGGACAAGTCGACTATTAGCAAGCACGACGCTAATTTGGAAAGTGAGAACGGTATGCCCTATCACTGTGTATACCCTTGCCTGAGGCAAGGATTACAACACAAGGCCTAGTGCACTAATAGTTCGGCTCTTACTAAACTCGGATTCGGGGAATCCAACAAGTTAGCTAGCAATAATTGCAGTGAAGTTATTTGTCGATCTCGGCTGAGCCCAGATTCGACTGCAAATAATTCCAGCATAGTTATTGCCGACAGTGACAGTTCGAAACAAACTATAAACTAGACAAGTAATTCCTGAGGAATTAATGTCAGAGCACAGTTCGAAACAAACTATAAACTAGAACGGCAATTGCAGTACAATTACCGTCGGACATGTACATGTTCGGATGCAGCCAATAATTGTCAAATAATTATTGTCCACTGCCAGCAAACATACACGCCAGATTCGGCCGCACGCAAAACTGCACAAACCAATAAAGGCTCTCCTGACAATACGCACAATAATAGCAAATTATTGTAAGTAGACTTGGGCAGAAGTAGAGCACGTCGGGAGTGTGTACAGGTGGCTACCACCCAGACGCAAATTCCTGTACATTGGTGGCAGCAGTGGGATTGTCAAAGGCCCACAAAAAGATCCCGACCTCCTACAGAAAAGGACCCAGTCTAAACAATGTCATACCGACGGAGAGCAGTCAGCTCAGATCGAGAGGGTTCCTCTCTGCAGATCATGGGCACATTGACAGACATCCTGGAAAGGATGACGACCACAAACACAGGGAGCAAGTTCAAGGCACCTCACTTCGACGGAGAAGGGGACGTGCATTATTTCATCCAACGCTTCGAAGAGGTGGCCAGAATGAATCGATGGACCCCTGAGGAGGCCACCATTCATCTCCGCCATGCACTGACAGGGAAGGCAGAACAATGTGGGCGTGGACCGACCCAGCAGGCCATCATAGAGACCCTGCGAGCCAGCTTCGGACTCACCCGAACGGAGGCACAGAATAAACTGGCCGGCTATCGGAAGCATCCAAAAGATACGCTGCGAGAACACGCAGTCACTGTAGAGCGTCTAGTAGAGGCGGCCTATGAGGAACTCCCCCAGAGGAATAGAGAGGAGCTAGCCCTCCAAACGTTCCAGAGTACCTTGGGCCGCGCCTACTTACAACGACACTTGCTAGCCATCCGGCCCACCACCCTAGAAGAAGCAATAAGGGCGGGTAATGATTACTTACAAATCCAGCATCAGGCTGTGCCACACTCCAACGTTCGGACTGTACACGAGGGATCCCTGGAAAGCTTCATGGATCCCCTCTCGCATGAAGTCTCCTGTCAGGAAGTGGAGGACCCCATCGCCAAGCTGCTAAAAACAGTGGAGGCGTTAAGCAAGGAAGTGGTGGAGTTAAAACAGAAGCCTCAGTAAGGCCCACCCAAACGCTGTTGGGGTTGCCAGCGGACAGGACACCTGTGCAGCCAATGCAAAACCGCCCCCTGGACTGCAAGACAGGGAAACGGGCTCGGCCCGCAGTAGTAGGGCCCCCTACTAGCTGCACAAGGGCAAAAATTCAACAACGAACACACCACACCCCCAGCCCTAGGACTGGGCCATCACCCGTCCCACTATCCAACCGGTTCCACCCGTTGGCGGATGGAGAAAGAGAGGAGCTCCTCCCAGCGGAAAGAGAGGGAGAACAAATAGACAGCACACCACGACCACGAAAACCGGACCGAAGCCGACACGAAACGAGTCACCCCAAGCCTATACACTTGAACCAAGTGGAGAGGCCCTATAAATCCAGTTATTATCTGCCAGGGAAAGTGGAGGGCCAAGCAGTCACCTACCTCATAGACACCGGTTGTAATATCAACCTGCTGGCAAAGCGAGTCTATGATCAACTTCCCCCTAAGGTCCAACAACACCTGCAGCAGTATGACTCACACGGACTGATGGCAGACGGCACCCGACTGCCCTTCTACGGCTTACTCACCCTCTCTGGAAGAATCAGACACATTCACTACGAGGAGACATTTGTAGTAAGTCAAATCAATGAGGACGTGATTTTGGGCATGCCTTTCCTCTCCAACCAGAATTGCCAAATAGGGTTTGACCAACCAATACTGAGAGTCCAAGACAAAGAGCTTACGTGCACCGACAGGCACGGGCGGGACTTAGTGTCGAAAGTTCAAGTCCAGAAGGACACTTACCTCCCCCCGCAAGCAGAAACCGCCATATGGTGTCACCTCACCAGCAGAGAGCCCTGTCCACAGGGCATCATCGAAAGCATAGAAGGTGGCCCGATGCTAGCCACCAGCCTTAACGCACCCGACCACCAAGGGAGGGTACTAGTGAGATGCCTTAACCCCTCCCCCGAAAGTGTCCGCGTCCCAGCAGGAGAAGTCATCGGGACGTTTACGGGGATAGGACCAGAAGAAGTCCAACCAGACGCCTCGCTGCCCCCACCAGAAACCAGAGCAAGCTGTGATCGTCCCAGGAGGGAAGCAAGAAAGCCAGCAAAATTTGCTGACTACCAGTGTTACAGAACACAACAAATAGATAGACAGGACAAACAATCTGCCGAAATAATAAATAAAAAAGAAAGCACACACTTACCATGGGGAAACAGAGCCGAAACAGCGA
Source organism: Cryptosula pallasiana (assembly GCA_945261195.1). NCBI lineage: Eukaryota > Metazoa > Bryozoa > Gymnolaemata > Cheilostomatida > Cryptosulidae > Cryptosula > Cryptosula pallasiana. Next base: position 12,481 of record CALYOO010000224.1, read on the forward strand.
AAATACTAAGATTGCTAAGAGAGGATAACTTCTCAACAACGATGCCGCCGGGAAAACCCCCCGCACGTGACGAGAAGACAACTCCCAACGTGGAATCCCCTTCCAGACACGCCCCACTGTCGGTAAAACACTCCCAGCGAAACACGTGTGTACCAAGAACAATGGAGGAGGCAGTACTAACAGCAAAAGAAGGTATGTGTAAACAAGAACAATACTCAGATAAAAATACTGAGCACTTCAAACTCTCTCCACACTACCAAGCTGAGTGCCTACAAGACATCACCCACCTTCTACACAACATGTAGAATGATGGAACAATATCGCTGGAGGAGGACCCGACCTTCGCAGAGGAACTGCTAGCTAGTACAAAAACAATTCGGGAGAGAAAGAGGAAATATTCCTCTCCAGCAAGAGTTAACAATATCGCTGAGGAAGGAGCAGCAAGATGTCGGGTGCTCACACAACAAACACTGACACCACCTCCACCGACACACCATACCAGAGAAACATGGAAAACCGAAGAAACCTCACAGGCCATCAAGAAAGCCATGTATCAGATAAAAGGGGATACCTGGAGCTGCAAAATATGCAGCCTGCAACTAAATAAGAAAAGGATAATCTACCATGTGCACCAACATTTCACATTTTTCTTCTGTGCATGCGGCAAGAAGAGTAGTTCCAGAGACACAATATTGAAACATATTCGTGGCCAGGGAGGAGAACAGGCATATGGTGGAGCAACCCGACCTCTCTACGAGGTGGATAAACATTCATACACCGACTTCTGTCGAGCTATGAACTGGACACAGCCAGCACCCTTCGGCACTCCAACTCCAATACTTGAGCAAGACAAAGGATCCGTAAAGGGAAGATTGGGAGAGAAAGTTAACGAGACACCAATCAAAGTGGCCAGGGTCGAGCTGACCGATACAAAACACAAGCCGCGAATACACATAGGAAGTAAAGAGAATTCATTCCGACGACACCTCATATCAAAGGAAAACCTACCAGCCACCGACAGTAGAAGGCCAAGAGAAAGGGTAGACGAAGAGAGGAGGGAGGATCGATACAGGAGAATTAAACGATTAGAGGAAGAACTGTATAACATAACGAGAGAGGCATATAAACATTTACAAAGGGCCGAGGAAGTCAAGGCATCCATTCAAAGGGAGCGGGACCTTCTCTAAGACATAATGGACAGTAAGAGTTAACATTATTACACTCTATGCGCCCCTTCTTTTTATTGGCCCTATAGTTGCCAATGGGGGGGAGTGTGTGAGGGACGCCAGCACGCTCTCATATTTTATTATTATTATTTACTTAGCAAGATACTCTCTCGCAATTACCGTCTGAGATTGTATCTCATTGTTCTATTTCCTTTGTCTGAGAGTTAAGCTTTTATCTCCGAAATAACTCACTGTCTACGTTTATGTCTACTCGCTACACACTGTCTATGTCTATGCAAGGGTCTATTGTTTACATGTGCCTACGATACTATTTACTGCGTTCTACCTTGTACCAAATAATTATTTACTACACTTATTATATTTTTTCCACGTTTTTAATTATTACCAAGTGGGTGTTGATGTAAGGGCAAGGCGTGGCTTGCACCAGTATTTTTACTCAGGCGTGGTTAGTAATGTGTACCCGCCTTCCCTGTATTTAAATGGATGTTTGAATTAATAAAATCAGAGTTAGCCTGACTCTCAGATGATTCTCTCTCTCTGAAGCAAGCACAGCTAGGAGCACCAAAAACTACCAGCGCTGGACAAGTCGACTATTAGCAAGCACGACGCTAAGGTGGAAAGTGAGAACGGTACGCCCTATCACTGTGTATACCCTTGCCTGAGGCAAGGATTACAACACAAGGCCTAGTGCACTAATAGTTCGGCTCTTACTAAATTCGGATTCGGGGAATCCAACAAGTTAGCTAGCAATAGTTGCAGTGAAGTTATTTGTCGATCTCGGCTGAGCCCAGATTCGACTGCAAATAATTCCAGCATAGTTATTGCCGACAGTGACAGTTCGAAACAAACTATAAACTAGACAAGTAATTCCTGAGGAATTAATGTCAGAGCACAGTTCGAAACAAACTATAAACTAGAACGGCAATTGCAGTACAATTACCGTCGGACATGTACATGTTCGGATGCAGCCAATAATTGTCAAATAATTATTGTCCACTGCCAGCAAACATACACGCCAGATTCGGCCGCACGCAAAACTCAGTTAGGTGCAGTATCGGGGAATATACACTTTATACGCCCGTAGTATGATCTGTATATTTATCAACTGTATGAACAAAGCCAGTCTGGTGTATGCTTCTATTGATGCACTGTATGAGCCAACTCAGCCCCCTGTATGCAGCAAACAGGGAAAGTGTAGAATGCCATCACAGCAATGTGTATGATTGATGACGATACTACAGCGTATGTAAACTGTAGTGTGAACTGTATATTTACCAACTGTATGAAATCCTGTATGAAGTGTATGAGGCAATGGCGGAAACGTGAAGCAGTGATGTAGTGCTATTCATATGACTTCATGTAGGAGGGGCCGACCCTTTCCCTCCCTTGTTTGTTCATATGAATAGGGCTAACACGAGTGATCGGATATGACCTCTTTTCAACTTTAAAAATGGCTTCATAGTGATAAACACTGTGGGACGTCAGTGTTTAAAATGATACTGCGGGTTTGGCGGATTCGGAGTTGTCCACTCTCTCGAACTCCATCGATGTCTTCCACCAAAGCGTAGTGTATATTGATGATGTGTTATATATACAGTGTATATAGCCTGTGGTCCACCACAGACATCATCTGGCAATGTGGGGTAATGCGCATGCACAGGATCACTCAAACTCGTCGTCAAGGAGACGAGGTCAAGGTCATTAGTTTGCGCGCCACTACATAAACAACTCCTGTAAACAACCCCTGGTTATATTTCGCGAATCTGTTCTCCAGCGATCTTCCCAAAATCTACCAGCAATTGGTTTTTCACCAGCCGTCAGCGCATAAGTATCTATTTAGAATCCATCAACAACTTGTCCTACACCAGTCGCCACCACATTAGGTATGTAGGATCACACATTTATTAGAACGAATAAAAAATTGATTGATTGATTTCGATGATGATATTAATATTTAATAAAAAATATATTTTTTTTCTAAATTTCATAGGCTAGGGCCTGGGTAATAGTTTGTGTTGGGGCTGGGGGAGAGACTCCCATCCCCGCTCCCCAACACAAACTACTATCCAGGCCCTATGATATTTTTATTATTATTATATTAGAATTATTATTATTTAGTAAAAAATATGTAAATAATAAATAATAATAAGAAATAAATGAATTAATAAATAATAACACGATATAACAAATTAATTTTGTTTAAACTAAAATATTACTAAAATAAAATTATATATATATATATGTATATATATAAAATAATAGAGGCCTAATATTATACTTGACTAGTAATATTTTCATACAAAGAAATATAATAATGAATATGAATTAATAAATAATTAATAATTAGTAGAGTAATTCCCAATTGGTTTCTCTAATTTAAATCTGTCATTGATTCACATTATACTGTTGCCAAATGTTGCTACGCTTCTGAGAAAGGCTGGTGGCCAAGTCAAAACCGTATGAAAACTGTCCCAATGCAAACCCATGTAGAAATATACGGTTACTCATATGCTATCATTGTACTACGCTACGCTTCTGAGAAAGGCTGGTGGCCAAGTCTAAACCGTATGAAAACTGTCCTAATGCAAACCCATGTAGAAATATACGGTTACTTATATGTTATAATTGTACTACGCTACGCTTCTGAGAAAGGCTGGTGGCCAAGTCAAAACCGTATAAAAACTGTCCCAATGCAAACCCATGTAGAAATATACGGTTACTTATATGCTACCATTGTACTACGCTACGCTTCTGAGAAAGGCTGGTGGCCAAGTCTAAACCGTATGAAAACTGTCCTAATGCAAACCCATGTAGAAATATACGGTTACTTATATGTTATAATTGTACTACGCTACGCTTCTGAGAAAGGCTGGTGGCCAAGTCAAAACCGTATGAAAACTGTCCTAATGCAAACCCATGTAGAAATATACGGTTACTTATATGTTATAATTGTACTACGCTACGCTTCTGAGAAAGGCTGACAGCCCAATCAAAACCGTATGAAAACTGTCCTAATGCAAACCCATGTAGAAATATACGGTTACTTATATGTTATAATTGTACTACGCTACGCTTCTGAGAAAGGCTGGTGGCCAAGTCAAAACCGTATGAAAACTGTCCTAATGCAAACCCATGTAGAAATATACGGTTACTTATATGTTATAATTGTACTACGCTACGCTTCTGAGAAAGGCTGGTGGCCAAGTCAAAACCGTATGAAAACTGTCCCAATGCAAACCCATGTAGAAATATACGGTTACTTATATGCTATCATTGTACTATGCTACGCTTCTGAGAAAGGCTGGAGGCCAAGTCTAAACCGTATGAAAACTGTCCTAATGCAAACCCATGTAGAAATATACAGTTACTTATATGTTATAATTGTACTACGCTACGCTTCTGAGAAAGGCTGGTGGCCAAGTCAAAACCGTATGAAAACTGTCCTAATGCAAACCCATGTAGAAATATACGGTTACTTATATGTTATCATTGTACTACGCTACGCTTCTGAGAAAGGCTGGTGGCCAAGTCAAAACCGTATGAAAACTGTCCCAATGCAAACCCATGTAGAAATATACGGTTACTTATATGCTATCATTGTACTACGCTACGCTTCTGAGAAAGGCTGGTGGCCAAGTCTAAACCGTATGAAAACTGTCCTAATGCAAACCCATGTAGAAATATACGGTTACTTATATGTTATAATTGTACTACGCTACGCTTCTGAGAAAGGCTGGTGGCCAAGTCAAAACCGTATGAAAACTGTCCTAATGCAAACCCATGTAGAAATATACGGTTACTTATATGTTATAATTGTACTACGCTATGCTTCTGAGAAAGGCTGGTGGCCAAGTCTAAACCGTATGAAAAATGTCCTAATGCAAACCCATGTAGAAATATACGGTTACTTATATGTTATAATTGTACTACGCTACGCTTCTGAGAAAGGCTGGTGGCCAAGTCTAAACCGTATGAAAACTGTCCTAATGCAAACCCATGTAGAAATATACGGTTACTTGTTGTAATTGTTATAATTGTACTATGCTACGCTTCTGAGAACATGGAGTTTTCATATATAACATATAGCTTATATGTTATAGAGCGGGAAAATCTAGAAATTCAATAGGGAATTTGCATGGAGAGTTTTCAAAAATCCCCGATGCTGCACCTGCCTCGCAAAACCGCACAAACCAATAAAGGCTCTCCAGACAATACGCACAATAATAGCAAATTATTGTAAGTAGACTTGGGCAGAAGTAGAGCACGTCGGGAGTGTGTACAGGTGGCTACCACCCAGACGCAAATTCCTGTACACTACTATCTATATAATTCGAATATTTATAATTATTCATAATGATAATAATAAATAATTACTATCATTGTTGTCAATTATTTATATTAATATTAACATCTATTATAAAAACTATAATAATAATAAATAATATTACTCAATTAATTACTATTCATAATTATTTTATTAAATAATGATTATTAATTTAATTATATTATTATTATTATAGCTAGTGCAAGTGGGCCGCATGCGTTGCGTGAGAATTAACCAATCTCTCCGGTTGATAGAATGCCAACGGTTTATTTGCGGTTTTGGCTCTGAGTAGGTTGATGTTTTTTTTAATAAATCAGGAACTAAGGCTCACAGAACAAAAGTTCAAAGTTCATTAGATACAAAATACCAGAGCGCTCAAAACTCACCTTCAACTGTCCTTTGAAAAGCAGCATGGTTCCGGTAGGTATTATTTGAAATGATCTCTCAAAATCGCAAATTTCCCAGCACTCAGAAATTTTTCACAATGTTTTGAGCCAATAAAGTTCTTTGCAATTTCACTATAAATCCGTTGGTGTATTTTTTATTTGTGTTTCATTATTTAATATAATATTTTGGAGTTTTTTGAAAAAGAATTTTTGCTGTAATTTTTCTGTTGACAAAATATAGGCCGAAAAACGTACACCACGTGACCATAAAACAATACGGGCGGTTTGTGCGCCCAGTGTTCTGCGTTTGGTGAATGTTTAATGCATGAGGCTATAATAAAACATCAAATAATTGTTACTTGCTATTTATAATATTTAGTATATTTTCAACGCATAATAACAACAATTGATAAAAATAACGAACAGTTTGGTTCTTGGTCGGTGTATAAAAATCCTATAACATAAATTAATTGTGGCAAATATGATTAACAAATATCATGTTGACACACTTTTCTCAATCATCAAAACTACAAAATTAATAATAATAATTTTATTATTATATATGATAATAACAACAGTTCCAGTAGAAACAATATATATTTAGCACTATAAAAAATGTCTTCATCTGTGATGGTTCTCTTCTTTTTCTTGTGGTCTCTGTAACATAATAAAGAAGTGTAATGATGAATAATATTATTGTGACAGATATTTTAAAGTATTATTATTGCTACACAACAGCTAAACTAGGCCCGTAGGTTTTTTTTTATATAGCTTCACGCTCGACTGATCCGCCTGCCGTGATTACTTAGGTGTTTGCGTGGAGTTATAAAAAAAATTGGTGCTGTAAGGTCTTTTTGAAATTAATTTTTATATGGTTTAAAATAATGCTACACTAAAAATTTTGGTAGCATTCTGGTCACAAGACACCATGGTACACTCTGGTGCTATTTTCAGAAGCTTAAAAAAATTTTCAAAAGTTTTTTTGAACTGGCTAATTATTAATAATAATATTATCATTGATGATAACCAAAAACTATTAGCCTTTTCACACTGGTCTTACTGGAAGAGAAAGGTGCATTACATCGACCTAGTACAGTCCATTATGTCATTGTCAAGTAAGCAAAGTATCATTGAATATGGAGTGTGGATGGATAGCAATTATTCCAGGAGATCGATTGACTATTGGCCTCACAGCGAAAACTCAACTTCAACAAATGATAACGAGTATCAGGTTCGCAGCAGCAGTAGTCCTGCAGTGACTGCTTTAGACAAGGCACTACAACTCCTGAAATACTGTAAACTGAAGCACTGCTCGGGCCAAAAACACAAGAGAAGACTACTACCATCACAGAGAGAAAACTAGCTCCTTTAAATGCTTTTATTTATCCCTCAGGTATAATGGCCTCCCCTGAGAACCTGGTTTACTCTTTTAAACCATCATGATGATGGTGCAATTTGTTTCAGAATTCCATTATATCAGTTCATAAATAAATAATACAGATTTTGTATTATGATAAAGAATATTTCTGTTGTTAGATGCTTGAAGAAATTAGTGTAAACGACGAATATATATGTTGTTTGAGTGTGTGTTACATGATAATAGCCCAATTTTCAAGTTTGTTGCTGACGTATAATAATGTAACACTCAAACAACATATTTATCTTTTACTTTTACACTTATTGTTTGATGCATTAAACTACAGCAATATTCTCCATTCATTATAATACAAAATCTGTATCATTTATTTATGAACTAGCTAGCAAAATAGAATTTTGAAAAAAAATGGCACCATCATTATGATTGTTTAAAAAATTAAACCAGTTTCTCAGGGGAGGCCATTATACCTGACCTTATTTATCGACATAAAGTAACAGAATATATAAATATACTCAACTGTCATGTTTGTGACAGTAGTTTGGGACAAAAACCCTCGGGATAAAGTTTTATTTGCTAACAGGTCTAACAGTATGTACTGGTCACCTAATCACAGGAAACATGAGTGACTAGTTTTGGTATAAAAGCAATTAGTAAATCAATGGTAAGTACCCCAGACAAAAGATTGCCGTGACAAAATAGCTGAGCCAAGAACCAGAGATTATGTAATAGGAATTCTCAACAACTGGCGATGCATTATGATGCAATACTTTTATAGAGACTTGATTGGGTTTGAGACTAAAGCTGGCTGGGTGGTTGGTAAATGATATATTTGAGCTCAATAGTGTTGATACAGATTTCATACAGTAGAGACATAACTGGCCAGCTGTCTCAAAACTCAGTACTCAATTTTTAACACTCAATAAATATTTATGGCAAAATTTCTTATTAATTGTTGTGCCTACGATTACTTCTAACTGATCAGTATTTCACGGTTAAAGCACTCAACCTATGCCTTCAGGTTGCTGTGATTACAGTCAGACTGTCAGCTGTTTACTTCAGTGTTCCAGATTCTATACAATATCTATAGTTGTAGACACACACACCTTTGACATCTGAAGTACCTGCTACAACAGATACGCATACCTGTTACACATCCCAATCTTGGAAGACATCATCCCATTATTGGAAGACCCATTCAACAAGCTGACTTCAATCCCCACAGAGGAGACATAAGCCACAAGTCAATGCCCATGGAAGATTACTAAAGCCCACAAAAAAGACGCCAAAGTCAGCAAATCGTTACCCGGAAGTTATCACACACTTTTCTACTCTGCTTGGACGTTATAAACATTATTCTTATCGCCTTGCCGCTTACAGTATACATAGCGCTACTAGCTACCCACCAGTTACCTGAGCCTTTGGATCTGATCACCTTCTGTCTCAAACATCTGGAGCCGTGTGAGGAACATATTACTGTAAGACTGTTCTTTGTTACCCCAGCTATATTGTCTTACGAATTTTATGCTAATTTTTGTGTCACATAAAAACATTGTTGCATTCAAAACTTCTCAAAATTAAGGCTAACAACATTTGCTTTACACACACATATATACATATAGTCAAAATAATTGTGTTAAGTTCTAATACACAGACTCATAAGCCACTGATGTTAATTTCTAGTGAGTGCTCTGTTCAAATTTCTGAGGTTGGCACAAGTCTATAATGGTATTTTGAAATATTTTGCTTAAATTAAGTTTGCTCTCGTGATACTCATTTTTCTATCTTTTAAGTGACAATCTTACATGTTTTAGCCTATTCCCGCTTCCCACTCTTCCCATACTATGCTTGGTTAAATTGATTATATTCATTTTTTGTTCAATACGTTGAATAGTGAATGTATAGAGTCATCACCTATTTACTTCTCATTGATTAATCTTGACTAGAGACAAATTGTTTACTTACAACGGCAGGGAGAACCATAAGGCAGCAACAAACTTTCTCCTTGCAGTCTTCAGTGCTAACCAGATTATTATTACACATACACCTATATATATAGAACCTAACATTTAATTGAAACCATATTTTATAACTTTACTTTTGTGCTTTAAATAGTAGCTGCCAATCATATAACTATCAGTGAGATAGTCTCTTTGGAAACTAAGCCAAAAGAGTGGACAACTCCAAACACACTTACCTCCATACATAGACACACAAACACTTTTAATGACAATCACAAAGTTGTGTCACTGAAAGTATTGATCAGAAGTTTCTGTAAATGTAAACCCATCATGTTCTCTTTTCTAAGTTTTAACAACTTTGGCAGCCGATTATGTTTAATGAACAGAATGAATCTCATGACATACTTATTATTTCGACACACTAGGCACAAGCGAAGACATCTCACTTTTAAAGCAGAATTGTCAAGATTTATAAAAGCAAAGTGATAATGGGTTGCAAGCAAAGCAGGGAAAAAGCCTAATTATGACACTTTTATTAAGAGCAGATTAGAATGTAATATTTGTAATAACAGTTGAAACACAAATGCAGAAAGATCTGAAACCACAAACGGATTTTGAGATGTTGACTAAAATTGGAGTTGTCTGATGCATGACGAGATAACTCCACAAAAGTGATCAAGGATTAAAGTTTTTGTTTTATAAAAATCAATAACAGTATTTTTAAATCAAGCTTAAAACTGTTACAAAATATTTTGACAAGATTTATGCTAAGATTTAAGGAATAACAAAGTGTTCAAGACTCAGAACTTTTTTATATTAATTCAGAGATTTAGAATTGATTATTGAGAATCGTGCTGTAACTGGAACTGCATGTTGTTGTTGTAGTTGCATGAGGAGTTGTTGTCGTGGTCAGAATAGCTGAAGGACTGCCTTTATATGCAATGCAATAAAATGCAATACTGGTAAAAAACAAAATAAAAACCAACCAATAACCCAAAAAAAGTCTGCTAGTTTAACTCTACTCAAGGTGAGAGCAGTCCATCAGTTAACCATATGTTCGCTCAAAATTATCTCGTCATTTATTGCACTAGTTACGACGGAGAATACTGATAGTAAAAAGAGGTGGGCTTCGATTATGGCTTCATTTTTAAAATACCCAAAATCTGGCGACCAAGTAAGTACAAACACATGTTCAACTAACATGGCTGTCAATGCGCATTTTCACAGATTTTTGCAGGAAACATTATCATAAGTGTCAAGTGTATCAAAAGCATTATAGACACTGTTATTTGTGTGATAGGCATAAGGCTGTTTGTAACCAAGTAGTGAACTGGTTTTGACTAGGATCGTAGTATCAGGTAGACTTGAAAGAGCTTGAAACACGTGTGTAGACTTGTTTTGGATTATGAATTTGTTCTTTGACGCAACGAGTAGCCTGCACTTGCATCATAATTCTGTTAAAATTCTTCTGTTTAATTTTCACTTTGCAGCAAATTGACGGCTAAAACAATTTAAGCCACATCAAACCAATTCTTGGAATATGTATATAATTGTGCAGAACGCGGAACTTAACAAGTATAACACAGAGCATTGAAAATGAGCTGAACTTTCAATGAAGTAAATATTGCCAATAAATATGGATAAATTTCTCATTGTCCTACACATAAAATACCATTATACTTGTAAGATTTAGATAGCTGACATTTTCATTAGCCTGTAACAGCTATAAAAACAAACCATTATACCCATGGCTTAAGGAGTTATTTGCTCCGTAGATGCAAACAATTTATGAGTTGTTTACTTATCAGTCGGGAGTTGTCTGCTCTGCATCAGCAAATATCTCACTTTTGGTTCTTCTCTAGAAGCAAAAACATTGAATAAATAACCATTGACTACGGTTTTAAAGTCGTATTTAGCTCGCATTTCTGACATTTAAGCCGATCACTAATTACCGACTGGAAATGAAAGTGTTCTATCTTTTGACACGCTCACTCAACCAAGTCTTAATTACAACGAAAGCTGTTCTGCTGTGAATACCAAATCAGTTGCTTCTAACTGAACTTGTTTGCTCTGGTGTAAGAATGGCGGTATGAGACACATAAGCGAGTAGTAAGCTGAAAGCAGTGTATGAAAACTCGCCAACATAAATCATGAACAGACCGAAGCTCGGTTCGCTAAACTGATTTTGTGCCTCAAATATAAATCAAAAAATTGTAAATGCTGAAAATTTGACTTTGTTGCCGGCATTTCTATCGACAACAATCGATAGCTGAAGCAGTGATAGTTTTGAAACGCCTTCATTACTTGGCATCAGCTAATCGTTGTGGGTGAAGTTTTATGAAACAAACTTGATTAAAAACGGTGGTAACGATGTGTGGTTAAGGATTGCCTCTATATATATTGCATTAAAATGCAATACTGGTGAAAACCAAAACAAAAACCAACGAATAATCCGAAAAAAAACGTCTGCGAGTTCAACTCTACTCATGGTGAGAACAGTCCATCAGTTAATCATATGTTCCCTCAAAGTTACCTAGTCATTCATTGCACTAGTTACAACGGAGAATACTGATAGTGAAAAGAGCTGGGCTTCGATTATGGCTTCGTTTTTAAAATACTCAAACACTGGCGACTAAGTAAGTACAAACACATGTTCAACTAAGTAGATAGTCTAATAAGAAGTTTTGTGAAATTTTTCTGAAATTTTTTTAAATAGTTTCAGTGGGTAGAAAAATATGTTGTGGATACAATATGCTATTGTCACATCAATAGTTAACTGTAAAAACAAGTTTTACCAAATGTACTTTTAAGTCAAAAAATGCATGGTAAATGTCATTTTTTTTGCCATGTAATTAGTGTTGACGCACGCATGAAGCGACTCATGTTATATATATATATATATCATGCGTACGCCTCAATAATTATACAATGTATATGTACCAATTATAAATGCTTTGCATTGGCTGTATAACATTATTTTGTAGAAGTAGCTGGACTGCACAAAAAAACAACAAGTTCTGTATCTCAGTTGATATAGACAGGTGCCATCATCAGAAATCTTGTAATTAATTTAATAATCATAATTACTAATAAATGAATTTAATATAAAATTTCAATAATTAATTAATAAATAATAATTAAAACTAATGGTTATTACTGATGACCTTACATTTTTGCTATATCATATTTATTACCACTAGCTGTAATCATTCAATGATGCTTTTTTCTGGATTAACAGATATAATATTAGATTAATTATGAACCAGAATAAATTAAAACGCTAATGATAACAAATAAATAGCCGCGACTACTAACCATCATTAACCGTAGCATTTGCTGTAAACCCATTATTTACTTAAAACACGCGGCGCACATGATAAGCCCGCGATGTGTTCGCAATGGTTGTGGTTAGGCTAATTTATATTTGGCAAGGATGAAAAATAGTTTTAGTTGGGGCGTCTTTTTGAAAAACCTTCATATTATCAAAATGCATTGAACACACTCCAATAATAATACACCATTCAAATCCTAACTCCTCAGTCTATTTTATAGTCCTATAACAATATGTCGATGCCCTTCAGAGACGTGGTAGATTTTGGATAAAAAGTCGAAAATTTAAAGACATTTTCCCAAATCTATGACTGGAATGAGGAAAATTTTCATAGTCACATCCGTGCGGGGTAGACTACTCTAGCGATAGCAATTGGATTTGTGTCTCTGTGAGCTTTAGTTTGAAAGATATAAAAAAACATGATTTTTTGAACTTGAAAAAAATCACGAATGTTCCGGGACAAATTTTTATAACAATGCTTTTGTTCATATTACACGGCGACCGCAAGGGTTTTAGACTATCTAAACCAAGATGGCCGTCAATGTGCATTTTCACAGATTTTTGCAGGAAACATTATCGTAAGTGTCAATTGTATCAAAGGCATAGACACTCTTATTTGTATGGTGGGCGTAATGCTGTTTGTAACCACGTAGTGAACTGGTTTTGACTGTGATTGTAGTATCAGGTAGACTTGAGAGAGTTTAAAACACGCGTCATGACTTGTGTTTGGATTATGAATTTGTTCTTTGGCCCAACGAGTAACCTGCACTTGCATCATAATTCTGTAATCATTCTTCTGTTTAATTATAACTTTGCAGCAAACTGACGGCTAAAACATTTTAAGCCACATCAACCAAATACCTGGAATGTGTGTCTAATTGTCCAGAGCTCGGAACTTAACAAGTATAACAAAGAGCATTGAAAGTGAGCTGAACATTACGCCTAACAGTGAACAACTTTAAGAAGTTTGTAATGACTTCACTCAACCTGGAAGAGAGCTACTAAGTTGGCTGTAACGGCCAAGCTCTGTTAACAACCACTGTCAGCTACTCTACAAATAATACACAGACGCCGAAGCTACTCGCGCTTGTCCCCGTAAGGTGATGAGCTTGAAGAAAAGAGTATGCCTTTGCCTACTACAAGGTGAGAATATGAGTTTATTGTTGTTTGTAAATAAATGAGAGTTATCCGCTTTGTTTGAGTCAGTAAAGTGAAAAAAAGTGTGTAGGTCCTCACAATAAACAGTGAGTCACTCTCAGTGCAACGTTGACTTGAATCCAGGTTGCATGTACAAACATTGTTTATTAGTGTTTAGTAGGTTTTTTTTGTCGGAACGCCTGATTTGACGAAGATGGCTCTGACACAATCTAATGAAAAGGTGTACAGCACACCAATTCCCTTGCACTCGTTTCGAATTTGCGTCACTTGTTAGTCTTTGAAGAGCAATTTCAAGCGTTATTACAAATTTTCATATTTTTTTTCAATACGTCAAAAAAAGGGTCCCCTTCTCCGCAAAATTCTTCTCACTCCCCAAGGTAAAGAGACCCGCACCGTCTCCTCTGCACTAACACATATCTGCATGCTGCTGTACACAGTGCGGTATATATGAACTCAAACGGTGTATAATACATCCTACGGTGCTAAATTTTTACTCCGCTTAGTTCGGCAAGTAACGAACTGACAGGAAGTTCCAGTGTCTGTCTGACAATATGCAGCGCCAACTGAGTATATTGTGAGGGACGCCAGTACTTAGCGCATATTTAACATTATTTACTCTTACTTAGTCTGAGCCATTGACTCAATATCATCTCACCTTTTGTTCTCTTTGTCTACGCAACTGTCTGAGATATTAACTCACTGTCTACGTACGATCTCAATATGTACTCACTTATGTTTGTCTATGCTTGTCCTAGTTCTATTGCTACGGTGTCTATCTAGAGCAGTTCTATGATGTACCCAAATAATAATTATTTACTATTTTCTATTACACTTTTTCCACGAAATAATTATATAAACGCATTTTGGTACTACTGTAAGGGCAAGGCGTGGCTTGCACCAATATTTTTACTAGGTGTGGTTAAGTAATTTGTACCCGCCTTCCCTGTATAAATATCTGTGTTGAGATAATAAAAATCAGAGTTAGCCTGACTCTCAGAAGAATTTCTCTCTCTTGAAGCAAGCACTACTAGGAGCACCTAAAAACTACCAGCGCTGGACAAGTCGACTATTAGCAAGCACGACGCTAAGGTGGGAAGTGAGAGCGGTACGCTCCATCACTGTGTATACCCTTGCCTGAGGCAAGGATTACAACACCAGGCCTAGTGCACTAATAGTTCGGCTCTTACTAGATTCGGATTCGGGGAATCCAAACAACTAGTCAAACCATAAATTGCAGGAAGTTACTGTCGATCTCGGCTGAGCCCAGATTCGGCTACAAACTTCAGCATAATTCGGATTCGGGGAATCCAACAAGCTAGCACAACAATAATTGCAGGAAGTTATTGTCGATCTCGGCTGAGCCCAGATTCGGCTACGAACTTCAGCATAATTATTGTCAGAGCACAGTTCGAAACAAACTATAAACTAGACAAGTAATTCCTGAGGAATTAATGTCAGAGCACAGTTCGAAACAAACTATAAACTAGACAATAATTTACAATTATTGTCGGACCTCGTAAAGGTTCGGACACAGCCAATAATTACAGATAATTATTGCACACACTCCACCACAGATTCGGCCACACGCAAAACTGCACAAGCCAATGTATGCACTGTGAACAATAATAAGCACATTATTGAGCGCTGATTCAGGGTCGAACAGAGCATATCGGGAGCGTGTACAGGTGGCTACCACCCAGACACGAAATCCTGTACAATATTAGCGGTTTTTCATGTGCAGCAAAAAACGTAGCCAAAGACAGCCTCCGACGCAAAAGTCAACTTTTTTGAGCAAAATGTGCGTACAGTTCTTAGGGCTGCTATTCGTTAGATTTTGAGCAGTTTGTTAAATCTTCTATGCAGCGAGCTTGAGTAGTATGTTTCTTTCTAACTGAACATGCTTTCTCCATCAGTAAATGAGATCTTTTGCTAATCCACTGGCATGACATACACCTACTTATAGCTTTCATAGAACAGTCTTGACATTAAAGAGTTGTTTGCTCCGTACATGCAAACAATTTGTGAGTTGTTTACTTCTCAGTCGGGAGTTGTCTGCTCTGCATCAGCAAATATGTCACTTTTGGTTCCTCTATAAGCAAAAAAATTGAGTTCATAACCTATGACTACAGATTTAAGGTCCTATTTAGCTTGAATTTGTGACATTTCTGCCTAGCACTAATGACTGACTGGAAATGAGAGTGTTCTACCTTTTGACACGCTCACACAACCAAGGCTTTTTTTATAAAGAAAGCTGTTCTGCTGTGAATACCAAATCAGCTGCTTCTAACTGAACTTGTTTGCTCTGGTGTAAGAATAGCAGTATCGAACACATAAGCGAGTAGTAAGCTGAAAGCAGTGTATGAAAACTCGCAAACATAAATCATGAACAGACTGAGGCTTGGTTTGCTAAACTGATTTTGTGCCTTGAATAAAAATCAAAGAAATGTAAATGCTGAAAATTTGACTTTGTTGCCGGCATTTCTACCGACAACGATCGACAGCTGAAGCAGTCATAGTCTTGAAAGGCCTTCATTACCTGGCATCAGCTAATCATTGTGGGTGACGTTTTATGAAACAAACTTGATTAAAACGGTGGTAACGATGTGTTATTAAGGATTGCTTCTTTATATAATGCATTAAAATGCAATACTGATGAAAAACGAAACAAAAACCAACTAATAATCCAAAAAACTTCCGCTAGTTTACCTCTACTCAAGGTGAGAACAGTACATAAGTTAATCATATTTTCGCTCAAAGTTACCTAGTCATTCATTGCACTAGTTACAACGGAGAATACTGATAGTAAAAATAGCTGGGCTTCGATTATGGCTTCATTTTTAAAATGCTCAAAGTCTGGCAATTAAGTAAGTAGAAACACATGTTCAACTAACATGGCTGTCAATGTGCTTTTTACACATTTTTGCAAGAAGCGTTATCATAAATGTCAATTGTACCAAAAGCATTATAGACACTATTATTTGTATGGTAGGCATAATGCTGTTTGTAACCACGTAGTGAACAGGTTTTGACTGTGATTGTAGTATCAAGTAGACTTGAGACAGCTTAAAACACGCGTGTAGACTTGTGTTTGGATTGTGAACTTGTTCTTTGGCGCAACAGGTAGCCTGCATTTGCATCATAATTCTGTTAACATTCTTCTGTTTAATTTTCACATTGCAGCAAACTGACTGCTAAAACATTTTAAGCCACATCGACCAATTACTTGGAACAGGTATCTAATTGTCCAGAGCTCGGAACTTAGCAAAAATAACACAGAGCATTGAAAGTGAGCTGAACATTACTCCTAACAATCAAAAACTTTGAAAAACTTTGTAATGACTTCACTCAACATGGAAGAGAGCTACGAAGTTGGCTGTAACGGCCAAGCTCTGTTAACAACCACTGTCAGCTACTCTACTAACAATACACAGACGCCAAAGCTACTCGCGCTTGTCTCTGTAAGGTGATGAGCTTG
This sequence comes from Cryptosula pallasiana, assembly GCA_945261195.1. Lineage (NCBI taxonomy): Eukaryota > Metazoa > Bryozoa > Gymnolaemata > Cheilostomatida > Cryptosulidae > Cryptosula > Cryptosula pallasiana. The sequence continues at coordinate 29,678 of CALYOO010000224.1, forward strand.
AGGAAAAGATTAATGGCTTTGCCTATAAAAGGTGAGAGTATGAGTTTATGGTTGTTTGTAAATGAGAGTTATCAGCTTTGTTTGAGTCAATCAAGTGAAAAAATATGTGTAGGTCCTCACAATAAACAGTGAGTCACTCTCAGTGCAAAGTTCACTTGAATCAAGGTTGCACGTACAAACATTGTTTTCTTAGAGTTTAGTAGTTGTTTTTTTTGTCGGAGCGCCTGAATTGACGAAGATGGCTCTGACACAATCTAATGAAAAGGTGTACAGTGCACCAACTCTCTTGCACTCGTTTCGCATTTTTTTCACTGGTTTGTCTTTGAAGAGCAATTTCAAGAATTATTACAAATATTGGGATTGTTTTTTTAAAAACTCGAAAAAAAGTCCCTTTCTCCTTAAAATTCTTCTCTTTCCCTAAGGTAAAGAGACCCATACCATCTCCTTTGCACTAACACATATCTGCTTACTGCTGTACTCAGTGCGGTATATATAAACTCAAATTATGTAGAATACATTTTTTGGTGCTAAAAGTTTACACCGCTCAGTTTGGCAAGTAACGAACTGACAGGAAGTTCCAGTGTCTGACAATATGCAGTCCTAACTGAGTATATTAGTGGTTTTTCGCGTGCAGCAAGAACGTAGCGAAAAACAGCCTCCGACTCAAAAGTTAATTTTTTTGAGCAAAGCGTGCGTACAGTTTTTTGGGCTGCTATTCGTTAGATTACGCTCAGTTTGTTAAATCTTCTATGCAGCGAACTTGAGTAGTATGTTTTTTTCTAACTGAACATGCTTTCTCTACCAGTAAATGAGATATTTTGCTCATCCACTGGCATGTCATGCACCTACTTATAGCGTTCACAGAGCAATTTTGTCATTAAGGAGTTATTTGATCCGTAGATGCAAACAATTTTTTAGTTGTTTACTTCTCAGTCGAGAGTTTTCTGCTATGTATCAGCAAATATATCACTTCTGGTTCTTCTCTAGGAGCAAAAAAATTGAGTTCATAACTATTGACTACGGATTTGAAGTCTTATTCAGCTTGAATTTCTGAAATTTAAGTTGGCTGTAATGGCCAAGCTCTGTTAACAACCACTGTCAGCTACCCCACTAATAATACGCAGACACCAAAACTAGTCGCGCTTGTCCTTGTAAGGTGATGAGCTTGACGAAAAGAGTATGCCTTTGCCTACTACAAGGTGAGAATTTGAGTTTGTTGTTGTTTGTACATGAGATTTATCAGCTTTGTTTGAGTCAATCAAGTGAAAAAAGTGTGTAGGTCCTCACAATAAACAGTGAGTCACTCTCCTGGTGAAAACGTAAGAATTAATTAAAAAAATTCTATTTACTAGGACTTAAAAAATAAAAAAGCTTATATTTATTTTACATTACTGTCTAATCACCTATACTAATACATAGCTCTTTATTTTAGTTCATTATGAAATCAAAAGCAGTTAGAGTAAAAGACTTCCTCCTGGAGATCTATCATCAATGCATCAGAGAAGATGTTAATGTCCAGGAGAAGGCAATGTACCGAATCACATTCCAAGCTATGCTATTATGCATTACACAACATTTACTGCCAACGCTATATCTTTTAATGCACTTCATTGTATACTTTATTACATTTACCATTAACCTTTCCAACAAATTTTAGAGTATAAGCATTCAATATACTTGTTATATAGTAAATGTATATAATCATACAACGATTCATTTTTATTCAATGTAGACACGAATATAGCCATAAATGAATACTTTTTGTTCAATGTAAACATAAATATAACCATAAATATGTACATTAAATACTATAAAGTATTAACCCTACTTATTATGTTATAAATGTATATAATCATAAAACGATTCATTTTTATTCAATGTAGACATAAATATATCCATAAGTATGTACATAGTTATACATATATAAATGGATGTATAAAAACTAAAAAAAAATTATTTACACTCAAGATGGCATAGGAGATAAAATTATATAAGACAAGAATCAAAAAATTAATTCCATGAAATATTAACTCGGCTGCTCTAATCAACGTCATAACCCATTGCATCCACTCCGGGATAAAATCCCACAAAAAACACTTGGTAGGGAGATCTGCTCATATATTACTACTATTAATGGGTCCTAATATTGTTGACCATTTACACTTCAAAACACCTCTCGTTGTAAGTTTTGTATCTTTACGTTGACTACATTGTGGCTGATGAGCTACATCTCTTCTTATACTGTCGGGAACTTGCTAATAGTATTACTTTGTTGATAATCACGATCTTAGAGACTCTTTGAAATTGTCACAAAGCTGCCTAACGATTGCTATAAACTATATACGTGCTTGCTATTGAATTGTGAATCTAAGTGAAGCCGGATCTGTGTGCTAATAAACAGATCTCCATATGGAAAGAACAGGAAGTCTCCGGATCAAGACAGATAGACTGATTAAATACCGTATACAGTGGCGTTATACTACCTGTTAGTAGTCCCGTATAACGGGTTGTTTGCCTTGACACTAGAGAGCTACGGTACCATACAGCTTAGTGTCCCTGTGTGCTTAGTTAGTACACATTACTATCCTCAAACAGTGGTCCGGTGAAGGTGCTGTGATACCACACAGGCAAATCCTTTACACAACTGAATAAGTTATGACAAACAGTAAACCTTGGTTATTACACACATCATACGGGTGGAGGCACAGACAATCCCCAGCCCGTTAGCCCAATGCGCCCTTTTGTTTTTACACCCACGATACGCCTGGTTACGGTACTGACATACATTTTTAAATGGTGGACAGGAGAGTCCATATACCAACAAGGTCAGTGGTATTTTACTGCATGATTTTAAGTCGTTTTACTTTCAAAATGGCAAAAAGCTGGAACGATTGAGACCATCTGCTTTCATGTCAAAAAAATTCATTCAACGTTACGAGTTTTCCATTTGAGCCGACGGACAATTGATTTAAAACTAAATGAGAACTTGAGGGAAGCCCAATGCTTTCACACTTGTCTTTTTGGATTTGCCAAGTCTATTTACATGGCTGAACTCAGAAACCTACAGGAAGTAACATTTCCGAACCACACATCTGGCTATAACACCAGTTTCAATTTGTATTAGTTAATCGAAATAATTAGTTCTTTTAAAACTGGAAGTGAAAATAATGAGTGTTTTGGCCATTAATATTTCTAAGTTGAACGGGAAGCAAAAGCCTTCACCTATATCTCTACAGAAGTGTTGGATCACTCGAGTTTTACCATTATGGTATCTGGCATACCTGCAGACATGCACAAATTTTGTTCTTCTACCAAGCTGTTGACCGATGCAATTCTGTATAAAACTATATCCAACGTATAAAAATGTACAAATCGCTTGAACACATTCATTTTTTGCATGTCAAAAATTCTGTCTACCAGTAAACTAACTTCAGCCAGTCAATGTCAAAACTGCAAAAGAGTTGTCTAGTACTTTCAAATGCTTTTGGAAATGCTGTTCAGGACTTTAAAAAACCTGAGTTGGTGCAAAATGATCAAAATGTAGTCTCAATAATAAAGTAAATATTTGCTACTGAGATCAACCAAAGACATGAACCACTCTGTTGTAGACAGAAGCTGTGGTATAGCAATGGGATATGCAGATGCTTCAGAATTGCCGAATATAATTTTGAAGCCAAACTTTTTAAATTTTAAAACCCAGAAATTGCCAACCTCAGCGCTTATGAAAAGTGCATTTTTAACAATACTATAGGCATTTTCGGATCAAGAACGTCCATGCCCTTGAAAAAATTGGCACGGGAAAGCGCTTCCGAATGCAATTTTGACGTTCGTTCCTGGCATAATTTCTATGCATGAACGTTCAAAATCAAAAGTTCACTTCATCGGAGTTATCTTTTTCTTTTTTTCTAGTGTCGCAGTGAATAGTAAAAGGCGCATCCTGCTGAGGTGACAGCTTTTTGGTTATATTGTAGAGGAATTATGCATCGACCCAACGATCGGTCGACCCCATGAACAATTAGTTAACTGCCGAACCCTACTGCATATATATTCACACACTATTACTCTACCGAACTGTCTATGTCCATTTACATTTATTATTATTTTTCTAATCTTATATGTTTGCATTGCTGGCGTGGGACTTGTCTTTTTCATACATGTGCTTGGGCAGCCAACCGTGCTGCCAAGCCACACCTGTTTCTATTTCTAAAGATTCTATTTGCTACTACTTAACCAATTGCTTGTGTCAGGCGTGGCCTGCTTTTGTATTCTTGTATGCCAATCATGTTATGTAATTTGTCCAGCATAAATACTCGTGTATTGTCTAATAAAGTCAGAGTTACTGCCTACACTCTCACTTGCTTGTTTGGTTTGATAGCATAAGCGCACTTATGCTAAAGCACAGGTAGCTTAGCAGAAACAACACAAGTAAGCTTGCACTGATTGCGCTGGTGAAAGAACTTGAGAAGTTCAGCAATTGCACAAACAAAGTGGACAGGAGCATTGCACTGGATCAGTCGACTAGCAACTAGGATAAACAGTCAGTAGAAAGTGGTCAGTCGATCTCGACTCACACTGCACTTGACCTACGGGCAAGTGATACTGGAACGGTTATTCGAACGGCTAGGTCGACCTACTACACCTACTCCTCGGGATAGGTGGAGGGCGAGATAGATAGGCGTACACTGCACTGTTGTGTTTACTTATTATTGTGGGCCGTTGTACAGGTGGTCGCTACCACTCCTGACGGTAAATTCCTGTACATTGGTGGCAGCAGTGGGATTGTGAGGAATCCAAGCGAACGACCCACAGGAACGGTGAACACAAACAGGAGGCAGCAAGCGCGGAGATGGCCAGTAGGCGACGAGCGCTCAGCACAGATCGTGATGGGTCACCATTACAGATCATGGGCACGTTAGCTGACATTCTGGATCGAATGTCGACAAGCAATGGAAGGGACCGTTTCAGAGTGCCCCAGTTCAGCGGAGAAGGAGATGTTGGATACTTCATCCAACGATTTGAGGAAGTCGCCAGAGCCAATAGATGGTTACCGGAGGAAGCTACCATTCACCTTCGACAGGCACTCATAGGAAAGGCCGAACAGTGTGGGAGAGGGGTCGATACCACGGCCATCACTCGAGCATTGAGGGCAAGTTTTGGCTTGACTCGCACGGAGGCACAGACCAGGCTGACCACTTACCGGAAAGCCCACAAGGAAACGCTGAGGGAGCATGCACTCCAAATCGAACGGCTGGTGGAAGCAGCCTACGGAGACCTACCGCTCCAGAACAGAGAGGATCTCACCATGCAGACCTTCCAGAATACACTGGGACATGTGTATCTGCAACGGCATTTGCTGGCCATTCGGCCAACAACCTTGGAGGAGGCCGTCCAAGCGGGGAACGAGTTCTTGCAGGTTCAGCACCAAAACCCCATGCAGTCCAACGTACGAATCGTACAAGAAGGAGAGATAGAAGACACCCCAACCCCTCCTGAAGCCGCACTCAAGTGTCAAGAGGTAGGAGATCCCCTAGCCAAGCTCCTCAAGGCGGTGGAGCAACTGAGCCAAGAAGTGGCCCGTATCAAGGAAGGAACTGACAAGCCCCCACCAACGCGTTGCTGGGGATGTCAGCGGACTGGACACATAAGGAGCCGATGCCCAACTACACCATGGCACCCACGTCAGGGAAACGGGTACGGCCCGCAGCAGTAGGAACTCCTACTGGCTGCAACAGGGCCCCCCACCCCCGTCGACCTCGAGAAGGAAAAGACCGGTTCATCTAAAACGGACCCCTGCCAATTCAGCTGAACAACAGGTTCAGCCCGCTGACCGATGAGACATCGGAGGACGATGAAGAGGAAGAGGAGGAGGAGGAGACTAGGATAAGTCATCCGCAAGAACCCCCCTCAAAACGAAGAAGGAACCAGAGGTCAAAACCGACCCCAGAGACTACCCGAAAGCCCCTCACTGTTCACCTCAACCAGGTAGAGAGACCCTACCAATCGAGATATTACCTACCGGGCAAGGTAGAAGGACGCTCAGTCTCTTACTTAATAGACACCGGGTGTAACACAAACTTACTGTCGAAACGAGTGTTCGACCCTACTCCCTCCTCAGCAACAACATCACCTACAAGACTTTGACTCACATGGCTTGATGGCAGATGGCACTCGACTGCCATTTTACGGATTGATTACGCTGACCGGGAGGATACGACACGTGAAATACGAAGAAACGTTTGTCGTGAGCCAGATCAATGAGGATGTAATCCTGGGCATGCCGTTCTTAACAAAAAGCAGAACTGCCAGACGGGGTTCAACCGACCTACCTTGTGCGTACAAGGAAAGGAGCTGACCTGTACGGACCGACATGGCAGAGATCTGGTGTCGAAAGTGCAAGTCCAGAGGGACACCCATATTCCACCCCAGGCAGAAGCAACGGTGCCTTGCCACCTAACCAGCCGGACCCCCTGTACACAGGGAATAATAGAGAGTAGGGAAGGAGGACTACTAGTGGCCACAAGCATCAATGCCGCAGACGAGCATGGAAGAGTGCTGGTTCGAATGTCTGAACCCCTCACAAGAGAGCATAAAGGTTCCAGCAGGAGAGGTCATAGGGACTTTCACCGGAGTGGAATCCAGTGAGGTACAGGCGCTACAGGGTTCTCAGCAGGAACCCCACCAACAGGATAGGGAGCTGCCCCCACACCTAGGACCACTGTTCGACCAGGCCAAGAAGGGCTGTCAAAATACACGGGAGGAATACCAACTACGGAACCTCCTAAGCCGCTACCAGGACGTGTTCAGTAGAGACGATGGAGATATCGGCCGCACCCCACTGGTCGAACACTCTATCCCTGTGATACCTGGTACCCGACCCATACGACTACCCCCACACCGGCTAGGAGCCGAGAAAGAGGCCGAGGCGGAGAGACAGGTCAAACAGCTGTTGGCAAAGGACCTTATCGAGCCAGCCGACGGAGCTTGGAGCTCCCCAGTCGTCCTGGTGCGGAAGAAAGACGATTCCTGGCGGTTCTGTGTGGACTACCGAAAACTAAACGACGTCACACAACAGGATGCCTATCCCATCCCCAGGATCGATGACTCCCTGGACGCCCTTGCCGGCAGCAAGTATTTCAGTACTCTCGACCTGACCAGTGGATACTGGCAGGTCCCACTAGATGAGGACGCAAGAGATAAGTCAGCATTCATCACGCGTAGTGGTCTGTGGCGCTGGAAGGTACTGCCCTTCGGGCTCACCTCCGCCCCAGCCACGTTCCAGCGGCTCATGGAGCGCGTACTCAAAGGTCTTCACTGGAAGACACTGCTGCTATATCTTGATGACGCGATTGTCATAGCTCCGGACTTTCCGTCCAATCTACAGAGGTTAGAAGAGGTCCTGCAACGACTCCAAGGTGCACACCTAAAGGTTAAACCCTCGAAGTATGAGCTGCTGAGCCCACAGGTGCGGTACTTGGGGCACATAGTAAGTGCTAAAGGCGTAGCCACGGACCCCGACAAGGTCGAGGCAGTAAGGAAGTGGCAGGCACCCCAGGATATGAAGGCGCTGCAAGCATTTTTGGGGACGGCTGGCTACTATAGGCAGTACTTACCCGACTATGCTACTACAGCTAAGCCGCTCACGGTGCTCACTGGAAAGGACGTCCCCTGGGTATGGGGTACGAACGAGCAACAAGCCTTCGAGAAGCTGAAGACAGGATTGAGCCAAGCACCCGTACTAGGATATCCCGACCCAACGCTTCCCTACATCCTGGACACGGATGCCAGCGCGGTCGGAGTAGGCGGAGTACTGTCACAGATGCAGGAAGGACGCGAAAGGGTGATCGCATATTACAGCAAGACCCTGTCACCAGCAGAAAGAAACTACTGTGTGACGAGGAGAGAACTGCTGGCAGTGATCAAAGCGGCCAAGCACTTTCGACCCTACCTATACGGCAAGGAGTTCAAGCTGCGGTCGGACCACGCCTCCCTCAGGTGGCTGTGCAGGAGAAAGGAACCTTCCAACCAGATCGCTAGGTGGCTGGAGATCCTAGCAGAGTTCAGGTTCAAACTCGAGCACCGACCAGGACCACAGCACGGCAACGCCGACGGACTCAGTCGACAGGAGCCCTGCCTCGACTGTAGACAATGCCACTCAATTGAGCAGAGAGATGGGGGACCCACCCATGCCGAACTCAGCCTAGGAGAGCTAGGAGGGCAAAGGGAATGGATAGACGGGGGACCCACCCGTGCCGAGCTCTCCCCGAGGGGACCAGCGGAGCGAAGGGAACGAACTGACGGGGGACCCACCCGTGCCGAGCTCTCCCTGAGGGGACCAGCGGAGCGAAGGAAATGGACTGACGGGGGACCCACCCGTGCCGAGCTCTCTCCGAGGAGACCAGCGGAGCAAAGGGAATGGACTGACGGGGGACCCACCCGTGCAGAGCTCTCCCCGAGGGGACCAGCGGAGCCAAGGGGACGGACTGACGGGGGACCCACCCGTGCTGAGCACCCCTCAAGGGGGTCAAGAGAGCAAAAGGGACAGGTGAACGTGACGATCACCGACCCAGCACGGAGTGCGCAGGAGCTGGTACGGGCACAGCAGGAAGGACGACACCCTGTAGCGAAGGTATATGCTGCCGTCAAGGCCAGGAGACACTTGTCCAACAGAGAGTTGGAAGAGGGAGAGACGGAGCTCCGCATCCTACACGATAGGATCGACGCGATGAGCCTCCGACGAGATGGAACGCTGGTCATTACTTCGGAGCACCAGGGACGGACTCGAACCTGTGCTGTATGCCCGCCGGCATGGCGCCACAAAGTCGTGTGGGACACGCACCTACTAGCCCATGCAGGGATTAATCGGACGCGCCACCGACTGCAACTAGACTGGTACTGGCCAGGCTTAACGGGGTTAACACGCAGACTCGTCAAGAGCTGTGAAGTGTGCCAGGTGGCGAAACGCAGCAATCGACCCACCGCCCCGGAAGGACAACGGCTCTTCGCTGGACGGCCGTTTCAGAAGCTGGCCGTAGATCTGGTAGGCCCACTACCCGTCACCCGACGAAAGAATAAGTGGATATTGGTTCTCACCGATCACTTCACTCGTTGGCAAGACGCGATAGCCCTGCCAGATGCTACCGCACCCACTGTAGCGACAACACTGGACGAGAGAGTGTTCAGTTATTGGGGACTCCCAGAACAACTGCACTCTGACCAAGGAGCACAGTTTGAGTCGACCATACTGGAAGAACTCTGCTCGCTGTGGGGAGTACGCAAGACGCGCACCACCCCATACCACCCCCAGGGCAATGGCATGGTGGAAAGGCAGAATAGGACGCTAGGAGACGCCCTACGAACGCTAATATTGAGCAAGGAACAGGATGAATGGGATGGTTTATTACCCCAGATCATGCGAGCTTGTAGAGCCACCCCCAACACTACTACTGGAGAGACACCCAACCTTATGATGTTGGGCCGAGAGCTACGACTGCCCGATCAGCTGACCGGGTCCCCACCCTCGCTAGAACACCACAGCATCACCGAGCACACCCTGCGTGTCCAGGAGAACCTCGCCATAGCCCACGACTATGTGCGTAGTCAGCAAGCTAAGCTCCGCCAAGAGGAGACGGGGGAACCCCCCCGGTTCAGCAAAGACGAGCTGGTCGTGATGGAAAACAAGCGACGAACAAAGGGAAGTAATCCCAAACTCCAGCCAAGCTATGTCGGACCATATACAGTCACTGAGACCTATCCAAACCACACTTACCGCTTAGAAAGGAATGGACAAGGGTTCACTCAGAACGGACGACGGCTAAAGGCATACCGGACGTGTAGGGAGACCGTGGGAAGGGCACCACCCAGCAGAGAGCAGGCAGTCCGGCCAAATATGCGAGGAGCATATCAAAGGAGAGCACCCCGGCCACCAGTGGAGCCCTTAGAACCACCTCCGATGGAGCCAAGAGAAAGGGTACCAAGAGAACCTCCTGAGCCTGAGGCACCCCCAGAGGAGACACCTCATATACCACTACTAGCCGAACCAGCCATCGACCCACCTGAACCAGTGATTGCACCCCCCACGGTGCCAGCAGAAGTACCAGCAGCTGAGACCCCCCCTCTAGAAGACCCAGAATGGCCACCACTCCAGGCTAACCCCGAGGGACGGCCCACCAGGACCCGAAAGCCACCTATACGTTTTTCAGACTACCAATGCTACCACACTGAAGGGACCACAGATCCAAGCCTGCAGGTAAACGACAGGCCACCTGAGTCACGTGGAAGGGTGGAGAATATGGTGTATATTCCTTGGGCAAACATGGCAGAGACCCGGCGAAAGTTGGGCCTAAATACACAGAAAACCACGACAGAAACGTGCGACAAAAACAAACGAAGAGAGATGCTAGAAAGAGAGAGCATGGGGCAAGCAACTCCCAAATATGGTGCAGAGCAGATAACTCCCACCAGCGAGACGACGATGGAATACGAGGGCTATGAGGAGACAACCCCCTGGTGGGAAACTCGAAGGGAAAACCAAATTTTGGAGGAAATGACGCCCACGGAAACGGCCATCGAGATAATGCAATTGTCAGCAATCGACAAAAGGAGTGGCCCAAAGACAACACGTGGGACCACGTGTTATCTAGAACAAAGAAATAGAAAAAACAGCGGCAATACAAAGCAGGCCGTTGTCACTTCTATTTGCACAGTCAGCGAACAGCCAGGAAGAGAGACAGATAACCGAGCAGCAACAACAACCTGTAAGATGGCAGAAAAAGATAGCAACATCTTATCGACAGAAGAAGACCCGACAGTGATAGCTGCGATAATAGAGCCGGTGAGAAACAGAAAAAGGTCGAGAATAATAGCCCACAAGGAGATGGATTCCTCTCCCGTTCGTGTCGGGAGAGTAACAACGAAGGAAGGAGCCGCTCGATGCAGAGCCAGAACACCCCAGCCACCGACTCCACCAGCTCCCACACACAACTACCAGCCAAAAGAAGTATGGCTCAGCACCGACACACTGGAGCAGATAAAACTAGCAGGGCAACCCACCACCGACAACAACACTTGGAAATGTGGAGTCTGCGACCTACGACTAAGCAAGAGGAGGATGCAATACCATGTACGACAGCATTTTGTGTTTTTCCTCTGTAAATGCCAATATAAAAGTGCATCGCGAGATACACTATTAAAACATCTCAGGCAACAGAATGGAACTGCCGCACATGGAGGACCCGATCGACCGTTGTATGAGGTGGACTATGCAACATATAGGGAGTTCTGCAGTGCAATGAATTGGAAAAATCCACCGCCATTCGGCATACCTGCCCCTATTAAAGAACGGTCAGACAGCCCAGTCGACGCCAAACCAATACGGAAGAGACTAGGAGATAAGCTGCCCACCACGTCGCAGAAAGCGATGAAGCTCGAGCTTGCACCTGTAGAAAGAGAGAAAGAGAGAGGACGAGAAAGAGAGGCGAGTAGGGGAAGAGAGCAGAGCAGGCCCTATCGACAGGAAAGGAGTAGTTGGGACCGACAGGTCGAGGATGAACGGAGAGAGGAACGCTATCGGAGAATTAAGAGAAATGAGACCGAACTTTACGTGGCAACCAGAGAGGCTTTCAAGCAGCTCCAACGTGTAGAGGAGCTAAAGATCGCTATTCAAAAAGACAGGAACTTATCATAAGTCGACCGCAACATTCCTCCAGGTATTTTGTATTGGCCCTAAAAGCGCCAATGGGGGGGCGTGTGTAGAGGAATTATGCATCGACCCAACGATCGGTCGACCCCATGAACAATTAGTTAACTGCCGAACCCTACTGCATATATATTCACACACTATTACTCTACCGAACTGTGTATGTCCATTTACATTTATTATTATTTTTCTAATCTTATATGTTTGCATTGCTTGCGTGGGACTTGTATTTTTCATACATGTGCTTGGGCAGCCAACCGTGCTGCCAAGCCACACCTGTTTCTATTTCTAAAGATTCTATTTGCTACTACTTAACCAATTGCTTGTGTCAGGCGTGGCCTGCTTTTGTATTCTTGTATGCCAATCATGTTATGTAATTTGTCCAGCATAAATACTCGTGTATTGTCTAATAAAGTCAGAGTTACTGCCTACACTCTCACTTGCTTGTTTGGTTTGATAGCATAAGCGCACTTATGCTAAAGCACAGGTAGCTTAGCAGAAACAACACTTAGCAGAAACAACACAAGTAAGCTTGCACTGATTGCGCTGGTGAAAGAACTTGAGAAGTTCAGCAATTGCACAAACAAAGTGGACAGGAGCATTGCACTGGATCAGTCGACTAGCAACTAGGATAAACAGTCAGTAGAAAGTGGTCAGTCGATCTCGACTCACACTGCACTTGACCTACGGGCAAGTGATACTGGAACGGTTATTCGAACGGCTAGGTCGACCTACTACACCTACTCCTCGGGATAGGTGGAGGGCGAGATAGATAGGCGTACACTGCACTGTTGTGTTTACTTATTACTGTGGGCCGTTGTACAGGTGGTCGCTACCACTCCTGACGGTAAATTCCTGTACAATACATTATAAAAAAGTAAATAATAATTTTGATAATTATTACCAGTTACTTATGTGTTTTACTAATTACTATTTTTCATTTTTAACAATGTTTATTATCAGTTGGTGATGTTTGGCTATTTGAACAATGGTTTTTTTTTACTAACTAAAGTATAATAAAATAATTAAAAAAAACTATAAGAACTTATAATAATATTAATGATGATATCATTTGAATAACAGTAATATTAATAATGATTATCATACATTTTTCTTATATTATAATTATTTATTACAATTTTATTTTAATTCACCATCCTCAGTAAAATGTGTCCAAAAATAATTTCAACATCATGATCAACATGCTTCAAGACTGGTTATTATTTATTTTATTATTATTGTTAGAAATGAAACTTGAGGCCTCATCACTCTTGTCTTGTTATTGTAACTAACGTAAAAGGGCTCATTATTTGCAAAAATATTTATTATAGGAGAACTCTACGCATTCGGATCGAGAACGTCATAGGGTGGACGACCCCCTGAACGGTAAAACCACCGTTCAGCATAGAGTTCCAAAAAACAGGTTTTGTACTCGCCGAAAAACGAAAATTTTGCCCATTTTGGAATGAACGTTCTCGATCCGAAAATGCCTTATATGTGACACCAAATCATAGTGCTTGTTCACTGGTTGAGACAAAATCTTTGCTCTTTCAAATAAGACTAGCTACACAAGTCGACTGAATGCAAAGGAAGCCGTAGTTTCACAGAGAAAAAAAATTCTCCAGAGTTGGAGCTCAGAAGAGTACATGTGTTGAAGCACAAAGCCTTTCATCACACAAAAAGACTGTCACAATGGCTGTGCTTTATGACCATGACAAAAGATACTTTGGTGACAAGTAATAATTTCCACTAATAAAGTTTCGTTGATGTTCTGACAATGATTCTTGAAACTAAAATACACAATAATATCATCACTGAGAGCTCATAAACGCAAGAGTGTACAACAATGGGCTAAACCAGTGAAAGCTCACTAAATGAATAGGAGTAAAAAGTTTTATAATTATTTTATATTCTGCTTGCAAGATATGTACATAATGACATCTCCATGGCAACAGCCACACTTGAACCCCTAACAATAGAGGCTGCTGAAAATAAACTCAACGTAACCCTGGGGAAACCTTCTGACCAGGAGTCAAGAAATTAACAACACAACATTGTAAAAACTTTTCTTGTATTATGTTTTTCCCATAAAGTGACCACAATTCCTTACATGGTACCATCGGTGGTTTGACTATATCGAGCATATTGTTCAAACAGCACCAAACACAACACATGAATTGTGTTACCTACCAACCTCATAGAACTGGCTACACTTTAGCGCTGTGCATGAAGCTCGAAAGGCTCCCAAATGTGTGCGTCTGTGAGAGTTGCAAAAGGTACATGTAATCATTACCCTCACTCATAGGTAGCGTCAATGTGGCATAGACTTGTCACTACCTTACCACCAAATTTAATGAGTCAGTATTATTACTGTATTCTCACCGTTTTAAATTGTGACTACTCATTATGGCATAGACAAAAAATGTAGCAAATGATAACATACGCGTAATTTTTTGTTTGTTTGTAAAGAAACTAAATTGGCTCGTTTTAGCTACAGAGTTTCCATAAACGTTGCTGGAAATAAATAACTTCTGATAACCAACACTCATCGATGAGCCCTCAATGGCTGAGGTAGGTGTAGAACCGCCTATTTTGTGACGTCACCCATGTTACTTTGCTATCTAACAAAAATCGTCTACCTTTTGTCGCAAATAGTATTTTCGCAATAAACGGCCAGTTCAGCACCAAATTTAAGCAACGAGTGCCCTAGGCATAAGGTTTCCGAACACACCCTTGAATTTGAACACCCATTTGTCTGTCTAATGGAATAGAGGTTCTGATGGCCGTAGCCACTCAATAATGCTTGCATTTTATTGTCAATCAGTTATTATTTTATAATAATTCTAATTAATTAAAACAATTATTATAAGGAAGCAAAATCATATTGTGCAGGATTTCACTGTGGGGGTGTGAGTTGGTAGCTCAGCCTACCTGCACAACCTCCCGAACTGTGATGGCAAACTGTGTCTACCGTTTCAGCAATACAACCCGCCCACAGGTCGACTAGTATCCTTGGGAATGGTGCGTTACCATTCCTGGTTTACTATCTAACTGTCGGTTGCGTTAGCTATTCCAGTGTGTAAGCCAGAGGCCGAACTTTGAAGGGCGAACTAGTCAAGGCTAGGTTTGGCCAGCAGAGGTTCGGCTGATCTGTTTCAGTGCAAGGCAGAGGCCGAACTTTGAAGGCGAACTAGTCAAAGCTATGTTCGGCCAGCAGAGGTTCAGGCTGATCTGCTTATTAATTACTACTCGAGTAATAGAGCATTCGTTGTACGTGCATGTACTTAGCGCAGTGAAGTTATTGTTAGAGAACAAAGAAACTTCTGAGAGTGTGCAAGCTGACTCTGACTTTATTTGATCAAAACATCCATATTTATATACAACGTTACATAACTCACAAATGGTAGACAAAAGGTGGCCACACCTAGCACAGCAATTGGCTAGAGTGTGCCAATGAAGTATAAGAGGTGGTCCTAGGGTAAATGCATGAATAACCTCACATGGCAAACATATAAGTTTAAATGTTTAAGGAAAATAATAATGAATGTACATAGAGTGACTCGCCCTAAAGCGCGGGCATAGAACTAATAAATGTAGACAGTCTGGAATAAGCATAAGCGTAGAACTAGGTAAGCGTATATAATTGTACCATAGAACGTTCGTAAAGATGGCGAAATATTTGCCAAATATTTGCCAAATATCTACATTTCACAGTATTACAAAAAAAAATTTTTGCAACTTTGCTATGCTCTCTAGAGTTTTCTCCACCGACAAAGAGGTTGAGAAAACCCCCACTTGAAATTATAGAAGTATTTCTATGCGCAGAGCAGCGTACAAATGAAATGTGGAGTTGTAGCCACTTGTCCTCATATGGACAAGACAACTACAAATTAATCATCAGGATTCACTGCGGCTCTGTTCTTACTGCGGCGCTATCATTTTTCTGGAAACCCTTCGCTCTGGATTTTTGCAGTGCGTCCTCCCTAGTTTTTAGGTGTTCAAACTCTTTTGAACAGCGTTACAGCGTGTCCAATGGGAGATGGATTTTGATGAATGTAGCCACACAATAATGTTTGATTATTATTGTTAGTAATTACGTTGAAATAATGCAATAAACCACGATTAGTGCCATACATGATGATGATGACCAGCAATAATAAAAATAATAATATGAGTATACGACGTAAATCTAAATCTACAATGGTTATTACTTATAGTACTAAGCATTGTATTTTATTTATCTAGTAGTCAGTTTTCGGTTTACACCATGTAGTAATATCAGTGTCTGGCAGTATCAGATCAGTAATATAATAATAGTATCGCTAGTGCAAGAAGTTTTTTCAAAGTGTTTCAAACTTTTTTTTTAAATAGTTTCACTGGGTAGAACAACAATAGCTTCAGGGGCGTGTTGAATAAAAAATTGTACTGGGGCACAAATAAGAATTTTCGCGCGCAGCGCGAAAAATTTTTGTGCCCAAGTAAAATGTGCCCAAGTAGTATGGCAAAAATGTGCCCGAGTAAAACTAAAATAAATAATTTTTTTATGTATAATAAGTTACTATTACATGTATTTAAGCTAGGATATTAGGCACTTTGTCTTTTGTGATTGTGGTTTTTAGTTAATTATTAATTAATGGTGTTGAAGCTGAGAATTACAACAATTATTCAATGATGATGTAGGTAGTAATAGCACATGTTGTTGTATATCATTGTATTAGTTAAGTAACTGTTAGACTAAGTTGGTTTTATCTCTTCTAAACACCTATAACAACAAACGTAACAGGTAATACTACCTGTTACTTATTATTTAATTTATTTATTTATGACATTATTTAGTCTTGTTTATGTTGTCATTGTTTGTTTTTATTATTATTAATTATTATTATTAATAATTATTATAATAATCAAATCATCCTGTTGTTATAACTTATAACAATAATAAATAATGCTTCTCAAGAAAATAATTATATGAAACAAAATGAACAACATTAATAGGATAATAAATGATAAATTTTTAAGAACTAAGTAGTAGTAGTATTACTATTATATATTATTAAAAATAATTAATTATAATAATAATTATTATTATTTGTTTTAGTAGTCTATGTAGTATAGTCTAGTTAGAATTAGTAGCAGTAGTAAGTGTACTGCTTCATGAACTTGAAGCTTTCCTGGCTCCTTCTTTGATTATTGCTCTCAATTCACACAGGGACAATAGTAATATATATGGATAGATGATAGATATGTCTCTCCCCACATTTTAAAATAAGTCAACAACAACATGTGCACACTGAATAAGGATAGCCTGGACATGATCTCTGGCTACAATAAGGACCAGTTATTATCAGTGTAATTGTCAGTATCACAACAATAATAATATGGGGTCGACCTACCGGAACTATACCACCTAGACAGAGTGTTTGATTGGAACAATATACCTTGACATTCATATTCCAAGATGGCAGCTCCCATGGCAACCATTCTCACAGTGCAATTTTTTTCTACTATCGCATGCTTCGGTCGAACTAGGGCACTTTTTACTTGGGCACATGCCAGGTTAGGATTTTTTTACTTGGGCATGTGCCCATGTGCGACACCTTTCTGCATGCCCCTGAATAGCTTGTGGATAAAATGAGACCAAATTTTCTATTGTCACCTCAGTAGTTAACTGTTAAAACAAGTTTTACCAAATGTACTTTTAGGTAAAAAAATACATAGTGAATCTCATCTCCAGGCAATTAATGCTGACTCACGCATACATATATATATATATATAAAGTATATATATAAATTTATACATAATGTATATATATAGATATCATGCTTGCGCCTCAATGATTATGTAACAATTATAAATGCTTTGCATTCGCTGTATAACATTATTATGTAGAAATAGCTGGATTACACAGGAAACAACAAGTACTGTATCTCAGTTGATATAGACAGGTGTCATCATCAGAAATATTCTAATTAATGATACTAATCATAAATAATATAATAATATATTTCAATAATTAATCAATTATTAAAGCTAATGGTTATTAATGGCATTGCATTTTGCTATATCATATTTATTACCACTCACAGTTATCGTTCAATGATATTTTTTTCGGGAATAACAGATATAATATTGGATTAATTACGAACCAAAATAAATTAAAATGAAAATGAAAGCACCAATGATGACAAATAAATAGCCACGATACTAATGACTACTAACCATTATTAACCATAGCGTTTGTGGAAATCCCATTATTTACTTGAAAAATGCAGCGCACATGATAAGCCCGCGATGCGTTTGTAATGATTGTGGTTAGGCTAATTCACAAATGGCTAGGGTAAAAAATTATTTTAGTCGGGGGCGTCTTTGAAAAACGTTCCTATTATCAAAATACATCGAACACACTACAATAATTATACCCTGCTCAACTCCTAACCTCACAGTCTATTTTATAGTGCTATAACAATATGCCGATGCCCATCAGGGACTCAGTGGGCTTTTGATAAAAAAGTCGAAAATATGAAGGCATTTTCTCAAGTCTATGATTAAAATGAGAAAAAGGTTCATAGTCACATCCACGCGCGGTAAACTTCTCTAACAATAGCAATTGAATTTGTGTCTCTGTGAGTTTTAGTTTAAAAGATATGAAAAAAAAACCCTATTTTTTTAATTTTTGAAAATTCACAAACTTGGGGCACAAGTTTTTTTGCAAATGCTTTTGCTCATATCACGCGGCGACCCTGAGGGTTTTCTAACTATCTAAATAGTAATAATAATAATAATAGCTAATAATAAGTAAATAAATCAGTAATAATAATTGAAATATTATTAATCAATAAAAATATCTGGGCTATCACGCTGCATGACAACATGATAACAATTATAATGATTGTAATAATAATAATAATAATAATAATAATAATAATAATAATAATAATTATTAATCAATATTTATTGATGACTGTAATGTAATAGTGATAATAATAGCAACAAAAATTATAGTCGAGTGAGTAATAGTAATGATAATGAATGATTAATGGAAATCAGCTACAGCAGACTCAGTAGTACTTGTTGTTTGTTGCTCTTGTAATTGTTCACAATCGACTAATAAGTAATGCTATATATTTAGTATGTAAAATTCCCCGAACACACCAAACTAGCCAAACGGCTGAACAAACAAACTATAATATTAGTCATGGTGGCGCTGATTTCAAAGCGTTTCATTTAGGTTGTGAATGAAGTAGAAGTGATAATTCTATATATATATTGGTTGTTATCATTTTTTTATAATATTGCTGTTTTTGCTTAGTATCAGAGTGTTAAGCTACATTTACACTAGGCGTCTCCGACTCTATTGATTGTCGCAGTCGCAGACGCATGTTGCCTTTACACTGCTGCGACACCCTTAATTTTTGAGTTTTGCGACTTCAGAGTTGCCCAACCATCTTAGCTAAAATAATTTATTCTGTTCCTGCTCACGCAGTTGGATTGATTAGTTGTGATTTGATTATTACCAGTTTTCTACCAGGGAATAGTTCTCTATGTCTTTTGTGGATTTTTTATTTATCTATATTATGAAATTTTAACTTATCTATAAATAATAATACCACTTACTGAAATTAAATAATAATTTGAAGAAAATTTAACGTTCTTTTGGTGTTTTCATCCAAAATAATAATGATAACTACTCCGAATATGAATTATTTATTATTGTTGAACATACATAGTTTGATTCCTTTGATAGGAAAAATAATAAACACACATGTCAACAAAACGGTAATAATTGATTATTTAATAGTAACCTTACGATCTTATAACAATCATTGTTCACGTTATATTGGGGCTAGAATAAATAAAATATTGAAGCCAATATACGGAGCAACTCAATTGGTGAACTGTGTCACGTGGCTATGAAGACGTTGCGAATTGTCGCTCAAACCCAACACTATTGGGTTGCTGCGTTTCAGCCTCCGACAACCCTGCATCTCCACCGGAAAAACGCCAGTCTCCAGCGCCAAGACGCAACTGGCGAACTTCTAAGGAATCGGAGTTGCCTAGTGTAAACGCGGCTTTAGCAAAGCGATTGCAGCAGTATTATATCATAATTTTTATTTGGCTACATATGATATAATGATCTACATATGTCACTATAGAGAACATGATATTTGTGCGAGGTGGCAGTTTCACTACAATAATTAAGTTCATAACAATAATTATCATTTTAATAATTATAAATATGATCATGTGCAGCATTAGCAATATTATATATAGATTGATCATGATGGAAATGTGAAAGCAGGTTTGTGTTGTTTAATGATTGAACAAAAACTTTCTCGTATTAGTTATATATGGGGTCTTCTGTATTTCAATGGTGTCCCGGATGATCTGCTTTGAAAATAACGTCGCCAGTAATGGTAAGATGACGATCATTATTTGAAATACAAAAACAGGGCATTCCATTTTCCAACTGCCCGTTTTATTATTAGTTGTCTTATCTTTATTCATGTTAGTTCACTGGTGATCAACATTTGCCAATAGTAATAAATAGTAAAATGGATAATAATGAATAATTTTATCATTATTTACTGCTAATAACTGTCATTTTAAACCCACTGGTTGTTTTTTTTAGAGCTATGATTAAATGCTATTATTAATTATAAGTAATAGTAATAATGTCATGGCTCTTTTCATTTGTTACTATTAATATTAATAATCATATCTTTATTGCGATTTAATACAATAAATAAATACTACAATAGTTGTTACGAGTGGTACTAACTAATAATTATTATGGTATTTAATGAATACAAATTTGATGAGTCGATATTATAGTCACTAAGCTAGTTCCATAGAGTTATCACCATCAAGAGAACATAATTCCATCGTTCGACAGTTCGGTGTGTTCGACAAATTGTACATAGCATTATTTATTTGTATTTTATATATAAATGTTGTTTTTCCAAATCAAATTTTTTATCAATCGATGTTGTAACTAGTAGTAACCATTACTTTTATTTATTCACTGATTGTAGTAGTTTGAGCTTTTTTCAAACATTAAATTTAATCAATTGTTTTGTTCAATTCTGTCACTACTAGTAGGCGTTGAACAACCTTGCATATCTACCATTGCCAATCATCATTGATTTATGTATCCGTCAGGTATCTGCCGCCATTTACTTGGTAGTTTGCAAATAGTAACTATGTTGGGAACTCCCAAAGTCGGTAGTGTTATTCATGCAGATATGGTAATTAAACCAGTGAGGCTGAAGTAAAATTCTGCCCGGCACACTATGGGACCGCAACAGGTCATACTGAAAAAAGCAAACTTAAAGAAATTAACTTGCCCCCCCACTCATTCACCACTTTTATAGTAGTATGTAGGGAGAGGTTTCCTCAGTACCTGACTTGCAGTCACTGTAACTTGGTATAAATAATAGACCTGCCCTGCTCAACTGGTATCAGTGCAGTAACTTCTATGCGACACGACTTTTATCGCTGTCACACAGTAAAGTGGTTGCAGAGGCGTCTTCAGCTACGTTTTTTCACTTATGTTATATTCAGCAAAACTAAAATGTAAACTTTTCCGGCTGAACTAGTGTATGTATAGTTCCTGAGTCGTAGGCTTAATAAGTACCACATGGTGAAGTGGGTGCAAATGCCTACTGTTAACGACAGGACATGAAGGAATCTCTAAAGCGTAGTGTGCAACCTTGTTTATGACCAGCTCTGCACAAGTGGTTAAACTTGAAATTTGTATAAAAATCTGTTTCTGATGGTCCGAGAATTAATTGGTCAATGGGGTCCTGGAAGTTTTATAGGTGGCGCTGGTGATGGAGACGCCAGAAGCCCGCTTGTCACGACCCACACTATTGAAAGAAAGTCAAATTGTTGTAACAAGATATTCAGTTTTCCCCATTCATGGCAATAAGTAAGTATGGCGTGTATAATTACGATGATGCGCTGTCAACATAAATTATAACTGCACATCGCCAGCGTGGAAGCAAGCCTCACTAATTCACCAAGGATACACCCTCATTAGTTTGCATTGGCAAGCTCAATCATACCCGAAATACGAAACTATGGCTTTACCCATCAGCGTAATATTCAATTAATTTCTTTCAAGTAAATAACCAAAATCATTTCAAGAAAGACTTTTCAAAGCTATTTTTATCTCTTTAGCTGTCTCGACAACATCATGTTTGTCATATCAGCTGCTTGGAATGTGTCAATGCGGGATAAGAGTCAAGCAAGTCATGATTTATAAAGAAAAGTTAAACCATGGATCATGCTAATTCTGGTCACATTCTAACGAGAAGCTACTGTGCGGGGACCCCATTACATCACGTATTATAAACCAATTTCTGTCACAGAACTCCAAAAACAAACCAGTTTTTGAAGTGGAAAAAACTGTCTGACAATATAAGTAAATAAAATGCTATTTTAATGTTTTTTCACATTTGACTGAAGATCTCACTAAACTTGACATAATAAAACGTTGAGGCATTTTTTGTATACGGTCATAAAAATAGTTATCTGAAAGACATTTTCGGAAGATTTTTCTTCAAAAGCTCATCGAACAGAGTTTGACAGACATCAATGAAATATTTTTATCAGAAAGTCAAAGAAAGGTGACTTGTTAAAGGTTTTGAATATGCTCCTATTAAACTGATTTCGTACCAGACCATTTAAAAACATAAAAAAGGCTTTTGGTTATCATGTTGGAAAAGAGTAGTCTTTTTGATGCTTCAGAAGCTTCTATTGGATCTTTTGCTTCAACCAACCTTTTTATCACCATTGAAACGTATTTTCAAAAATACATGCATTTGCTGATAGGAGAGCCAGCAGCTGTATAATAACTGCTGTGTTCAGTGCAATAGACAGAGTAGCTGAAGTTCTTCCATTATAGTTCAGTGTCAACTCCATCACTGAGTACTGAGCAAAATGCGAACAGGCAACATGATCATGCAACACTAATTTGGTTAATAACTAATAGCAAAACTAATTCTATTAAAAAACTACTGCATCAATTACTGGGAAACATAGCAAATGATTGTATACGATAGGAAAATGCTTATAAAACGTAACGATTTACCTGCTCTCCAGAAACTCGCCAATTCAAAACGAATAGAGGAATATCATGCAACTTCCCTTTAGAGAACATTTCATGTAACACGCCTACAAACAGAAAGTCGTTGAACAAAGCACCAGGTCCCTCCCAAATTGAGACGGAAAGAGTGATTTCAATGGACAATCACAGAACAATTTGTTCACCTATTTTATGAACAGGAGACTGAAATACTAATCCAAATGGCCACCAAACAGGCTTACATTATGGATGACCCGACATGCTCCTGGATGTTATAGAGCCTAAGTGATTTTATAAAAATGTCAGTGAAAATTTGTCTTATAACAGTTCACAAAGAGATCAATATGACTGGAAGAAATTTTGCTTGTAGTTCTAGAAAGAACATGCTAGAGCTCATGCCCAATTATTAACTGAGATATGGTTTTTCTCAAGTCATCTATTGACATCTGCAATCAAGAATGAATTGAGGTCATCTAGGGCATTGTACTTGTTATCTTTACTTGGATAGCTGTCTTTGATGGCTAACCCTGCTAGCACGGACTCTTTAGAAGTCTCAACGACAACAATTAAATGAAGATTGAAGAGCACGAGCTCTAATTGACACGATTATTCACACTTGTGGATTGCATAATCATCTATTACTCCACAGTTCTTACATCCTTTTACTTCAACTCCATTAGAGTAGAAATGATAGATGTACACAAACAAAGTTTATCACAACAATGACAGAACAGTAAATGACTACTTTCTGTATACATGGACTGAAGCACATTTGAATGATGAAAAATAATTGCCACCGTTCTTGCACTTCTGTTTGTCAAGCATATGTGCTTATGGGTGCTATACTTACTAGATATTTTAGGTGGATTTTGCTCACGAATGAAATTAAGCCCTGAACTAACTCTGGTTCCTGAAATAATTCATTTATCAATGCAATAATTAAATATGGATAGTCATTGTTTTCAAGTAGACGGGAAACATAACATCTTACATCCAGTAGCCTTAATACCTGATATAATGAATAAAAAATAGTTAGCAATAATTGAAGCAACATAATGCTTACCGGAAACTTCAACTTTGCCATGTTCTAACAAAAAACTGTTCTTGCTGGATGATTTGGCAGTTTGTTAGTCACAGTGTTAACCTAGGTGTATGAGTGAATACTTTATATGGAATGCGTAAGTGGACAAACAGTTGGCCGTTTCAGAAGCAGTGAGTTTTTATGTTGCAACAAATGAATTAGACAATAACGTTCTTTGATTTCTCACCATAAAGATCATAGCAAATCAATGAAGGAAACGACAAAAACGATGCTAACTGCAGTAGCACAGTAAGGTTAATTACTCTGTGCATTTAGTCATTTCTTCGTTTTCTTTTATCTTTAACGGCGCGATTTCTTTTCCTCTTCCATAAAGAATTATTAAACGTTTATGAGCATTACGATTGATATCATAAGAATCACCAGTTGCTAATGGCTGCTGATTTTTATGCAATGTTCCTGATGAGGTTGACTGGACCGAAAACAATACTCACACAAGTTATTCTAACGCATCGCTCTCGATACACAACGCTTTGTGATTTTGACACCTTGGTTGAATCTAGCAACATAAATACATAATGGGTTTAGAAAAGTTCAATAATCATGTTACAAATCCCAATTGGCCACACTCAGCTGCATATCAGTGCTGATAGAAATCGTACTAGAATTATGGATGTGAATTACATGAAATATATTTTCCCGACTATATGTCCTCATTTATGTCTGCTACAAGCTAAAAATTCATTTAATAAACTGTTCTGCAGCAGCTCCCAAGATGCGTCTTGGTCTAGTTAAATGTGATGTCAAGCCTTTTCGGTTATTTATAAGTCATATTCTTTTGGAAATCAACAAAACGGTCAAAATCTTTTGCGTAATCGAAGCTATTGGGTCATTAGTCTCGGTTTCAAGTGAAAATAGTCTATAGATGATAGAATCTTTGCTCGATATTTTTTCTTGTCATTCATTCATGAAAAATTAATGATTATCCTAAGGTAAAAAAGTGACCTTTTTCACTCCATGCCATTACTTAGTTCTCTTGATTGATAGTTTGGGCATCAGTTTTTTTTATAGTGGTTCTGAAAAGTGAAGGTTCAGCAACAACATCAATGCAAAAACTAACTACAGAAGCTCATCCTCACTTTCAGACAAGAAACAAGCATCGAATGTCTTACACGTCGATATATACTTTTTATGCTGTAGTTTTGAAATGTGCCAAGGAAACTGTGTTCCAAAGTTTTAAGAGAAAGTTAGGTTTTAAAGATACATGAAAAGTTTGATGAGTGAACTAAAACAAAATTTATAAGTAGTTTTGAGCGCGGATGCTAGTATGATGAGCAAGGAGAAAAGACTTGACACAAAACTCTCATGCAAACCACAGCTGCATTTGCTTATTTTTGTATTGTTGTTCGGAAGTACTGCGTCTTTGTTGAAAAGCCGCTAGTCACCTTGCAAAGGTCTAATAAAGATAAGCCGGCTGTAAAACAATCAAGTCATATTGAATGGTCTCTTGATGTATCCACAGAGATTATCAAGTTGTTTTTGCGAAATACATTGTTGTTATGGCAGAGGCCTTTAAAACTCTTTGATTTTCAATCGCTTTCACCAATTACTGAGGTCATCTGGCACCCGCTTTTTTCAAAAAAGTTCAATTTTAAAAATTTTATTGAAAGTGATTTATACATGATATGGTAACAAATTTATGCTCATACGAATCAACATTCCTTCTTCTCTGAGTAGAGTTAATAACATATTGATTCCACCAGTCTAAACTGTTTTTATTATTTTTTTTAGTTTCGAGACCATTTTTTAGTAATGACCACAACAGATCAACCAGTAACAAAAAA
This sequence comes from Cryptosula pallasiana, assembly GCA_945261195.1. NCBI lineage: Eukaryota > Metazoa > Bryozoa > Gymnolaemata > Cheilostomatida > Cryptosulidae > Cryptosula > Cryptosula pallasiana. Next base: position 55,343 of record CALYOO010000224.1, read on the forward strand.
AATAACACACTCAACCTGAAACTGATAGCACAACTGAAAAGAAGACAAAATTTTGATAAGACTAGCAAAATTTAAAGCAAAAATATGCAAAAAAAGTGTTGGAACACTGCAACAACAATCTAGCACTGGCTGCACAGATTACCGAAAATTGCGGAAATTTTTTTGTGTGAAAAAATAAGTATTTTTATTGCAACCGAAAATAAAGCCTTCATTGGTGCACGAATGAACTAGAAACATTTAGAGCTACATTTTGATATAAAGAACAACATCAATCAACAACGTTACAGAAATAATAAAATAAAATTAAAATTAATTATTTATTATCAATGCCGTATCTAAATAATTAATTATTAGCTTACTAACCTTCAATTCCATTATCAGAGAGCTCAAACAAGCTAAGATATTAATAAACTAAATAAATCAAAAGAAAAAAACAATGTGCTTGCTCCTTTCCAGAAAAAACCTGCCCCTCATTATGAAAAAAGTTCCAAAATTGAATACAGGAAGTGATAGGGTCAAGGATATTTGAAACTGTTTCCGTTTAGAAGGTCGTAGAGTCTTCAAACAAAAACCAGAAAATAGGCAAGACTGTTCTACACGATGGTATAAAAATTATTCATGTCTGTCTACACAAACTTCTGCATTAAGTTCCGAAAACCGAACAAAATAACGTCCGAGCACTGCTCGATCAAAGACTTTTGGTCACATAACTCCAAACACGAGCAATGCTCGATCGAGGAATTTTATGAGTTTTAAAAGACAGATAAAACTGTAATAAATAAAATATCACATCTCTGTATTGTTGCGGGTAATGACACAATAGAATAAGTATCGATCATAATTGTGTTACTAACAGTTCTATTTAGGCTATATAATATCCAAGACATAAATTTCTCTCGGGCCATTTAATATATTTTCCTCAATTTATCATTGTTACAAATTGTTGTTAGTAATTACGATAACTCTTTCTACGGCTTGCAATAATTTAACAATGAAATGTAAGTAGTTTTAAAGATATTAATAATATGCACTGTAAAAAATGACCATCAAATGCAATTGTTTTCATATTAATAATGAAAGCTCAAGAAGAACTGCTACAAGTAAATAGCAATGCTAATAACAATATTGAATAATATAACGGCAGTGTTTAACAACAATGATACAAATGCAACTATCTATTATTTCTTTTCTTCCCACCAACAATTCTTATTATAATATTATATGTATGTATGCATGCGTGTATATATTTTCATTTCAATCTTCATCTACATAGAAAAACGTGTGTCCAAAAATTACAAATAATAACTTGGTTTAATAGTATTAAATAATATTACCCATAAAAATGATAATTACTATTTATAACAAAAGTTTCTTCTAGTAACAAGGGATAATTTACATACTACTGCTGCTACTGCTGTTAGTCTGTTAGTTTGTTATTCATTTCAGTAAATTGCTACTATCATTAATAATAATAATACTTGTTATCAGTAAGTAATATCTTAATTATTGTTTTTTTAATTAAAGCTAATAATAATAATGGTCTATGTAGTTATAAATCAACCGAGGAGAGCATTACCCATTGCATTTTTCACAAAGAGAAAAATTTAAAGGACTTCCTGTGCTGACTCTTGGTGATTTCATGGTTTTCAGAAGTGAGTTAATAATTAACGATAATAGTAATAGGTAAGTATTGAACCTGGAGCTAATAGTATTTTGTTTCTCTCTCGGTGATTAGTCATGAAGGTGAATATCCAAACCATACTAACCTGAGTTAATGGAAAGCAATGAAATCTTTAAACTTCAAACCTTCCAAAAAACTAAAGATTAAGTAGAATTAAGTTGATTTATCTTTGCTCAGCTGCCATATTATGTACCTAGCAACAGGCGAAAAATGAGGGTGGACGCCGATTTCTGGCGAGGGGTTTAAATGCATTTTTTTCGCGACTTTGTTCTCGTGCATTACATAAAGCATTCGGGTTTATCGCTAAAATCTCATTAACAATGTATCAATGCACTACTGTACAACTGTCAAGTGTGACATTTGTAGGATTATTTTGATGGTTATTGGTAATTTTTTTTTCTCACCAAAAGAATAACGATAAAAATAATAAGTTGCAAATGATGATAAAAAATAAGAAATTATCATTAATATTAAATAATGGTAACCCTTGCTGATGTTTTAAAACTAGCTGTTATTATTATTATTACTATTGATATTATTATTATAATGTGATTTTTAGATTATTTGCTTAAGAAATACCGAGCAAGTGATTTTAATGTTTGGCATATCTATGATTTACTCAGAGTATCGGCATGTGACTGGTAAGTTTGAGGTGCATAGTTTTGCTAGAGTCCAATGATCAGTAATCTATGAAGTAGTAGTTACTTGCCGAAATCTCGATTGGATGATTAGGGGAGTTTCGGAAAATTAGATGGGTATGAATATTGGAGGGTTTAACTTGTATAAATTATGGTCACGGTTAAAACACCATGTTTCCATCAGCTCCGCTTTCTCCTCGCTGTTGTCTGTCTACAAGAGTTCTAGGAGTGGTGGTTAATAGCAGGAGAAAGAGCAAGTGTTCGGTTGTATCCTCTGTATGTACTCCAGCAATACATAAGTTTTCAAAGATGCCTCTCAAACAAAAATTATCTCACTGTAACATTTTTAAGTTAGCTAGCAATGCACAGCTGGTGTGATTTTATTATACTCGCTGAGCATTTATGTGTGTTTTTGGGTTGCAGTGAAGTCTAGAAGGAATAACAATCACTTTTATTAAAATAGGTACCAATAACAGTTATCACTTGTGTATTACCAGTGAACAAGCGTACCTTGAATTCATCGTTGATCGAGTGATTTTTGTTCGAGCTTCTACTTTTCATATGTTTTGCATGAATTTGTAGTTGGCAAAAATTATTGTGGTTGCTAATTACAAATTTTCTAACCATCTATGAATTTGATATAATAGCTAGACAAAATGTTTTTTGTTTTATGGTTCAGTTTATTGAATAATAATTGATAAACCTAGTTTATCATCACAAAGGTTTTCATCCATATTTTTGTCTTATTCCTGCAAAATATTTCACGAGAAATGTTAAACAAAAAACGGTGACCAATCTTGGGTAGTTAGCAGTCTTTTTATAGCGTTATTTTTATGATTATTATTGCTAGTATTTGTACTTGAAGGTCCATTTACACTTTGACATGGGGTTGACTTGGTTATAAACCCTCCGTTTTAATTAAGTGGTTTAAACCAGTTTCGAATCGGTCAAATTGCTATGTTTTTTTTCCGGGTTGGTAAATTATTTTTGTTAATCGAATATTTGAAACTTTTCAAAGTCAATTTCCATTTATCTAATTTATAGCAATTACCCATGCTATGGTCTCATTCTGTTGTTTATTCTGAAGAACTAAAACGATAAAACCGACTTTCAACTCGGTTTTAGTTAATTACCAAAATAGAGAAATAAAGGATGTTTATTGAAAATATGAACACATATATGACTGATTCAAGTTCAAAATTGGGATGGTGTACTGTACAGTGCGAAAGCTACTTTCCGCTAAAACATCATGACAAATTTATTTACTACGTCTTTAATGCAAAACTACATAGAAAATGCCAATGATCCCGTGGCCTGCTACGGTAACGCCTTGTAGCTGTGGTAGTTAGTATGTATTTGTTTTTATTTGATGTGGTTATTTTGTAGTCAGTCAATTATTTGAATATTGACGCTATGCTGTACCACGCAGTTGTCTTTTTTTGGAAATTGACATAAAACATGGTTAACAAGCCAATAGCTACATATCAATTGCCATCCTTTTAACCATTCAACGGCAAAATATATAACATTGATTGCTTTTGAAACCATTCAAATTTTAAAAACCGGTTTAAATTATGAAAGCCAATTTGAACTAAAAAAGCCCTAATTATTCGTCTTTTTTTCCATAAAAAACATGGTTTTTGTCCAACCCGATGCCGTTACAGGTGAGAGTGTCACACTTCACTTTAGATACCAGTATATTAGCCAGGCGAATGTTAGTGTGTTCATTCATGCACGAGCTTTGCTATTGACAAAGCACTTGCGTTGCGGCCACGAGCATTACGAAATCTTGAGTTAACCAATAGTATGCCGCCGTTATCATTAGCAACCTAGAATTGTCAGGTCAACGACATCTGTGTCTAACAAAAGTTTAAATACCGTTAAAGTGTGATCGTACTTTAGACTGTTTTTATGTATGTGTCCTACATATGGATATTTATAAATATAATACAATGGGGCACGCTATGTATTATTTGCCATTTTTTGTGGCTTGCATTTTGGACTGGAGTGTATTAATTTGATTTTCAGGGAAGAGTAGATTTTTAAAAACTGTTTTCAAGTTTAGAAGTATTAGCTATTGGCACTATTAGATGTTATTGATGAAGTTTGTTCACAATCATTATTATTGAAATTCATTCACAATGTAATTGAAGTGAAATAGATGATGAGAAGTAGCCATATTCTTCAAAACATTGTTGTTTCTATATTTGTGGTTTCCCAAAGTATGCTTGAGCAATTTATTACTATCCATAATTAGACGTGTTTTTGTAAGCCCTGCAATGTTGAGGTTATCCGGGTTTCACTGCAGTTTCACAGCAAAGATGTGCCAATGAGAAACTTATGTGATGGGTTACACCCATTCGACAGCTTGTTTCCTTGGCACCGCTCAACCAGAAAAAAATGCACGCATGTCAAATTCGCGAACGTAAGACAGTCAACAACCAGAGTTTAATCGGAGTTGAAATTATTGTTATTAGCTAATACAAGATAAGCCAGCGTATTTGTCGAGTTGATAGAAAAGTTGGGAAACTGGGGTGCATGAGATAAAACTCGCTAGGTGACAGAGGATAATTCAAGCTATGGTATAAACAACATTTGTATGCATTGTTTTACCTTCATAGAGTTGATGTGCTGCTGTATCTAGCTAACAAAGTGTGCATTTCTATGCTCTACTTTCAGAGCTGCAGTTTATTTGATTATTTCCTCAACTGCCAAATTCAGGTTTCATGGATAACCTTTGCATGCATTGAATTAGTACCTCATGTGACTTTGTTGTGAGATTTCAATGTATTTTTTATGAGGGATGTTTGAACTTTTTAAAAAAGAAAATCAATGTTCCATCATTTCATGGTGTTCACCTCTGCTGGTTTAGATTGGATGTTAGTTTTATGTGCAACAAGTGTAGTTGTAAGTTGCAAATTTTCACATTGTCATTTGCTTTGTTTTTCCTTTTTCTATCTCTGTTATACTTTTGCTCTTTTTTTACTTTGCAGGTCTCATGCATTTCCGGCTTTTACAGGTTGTCTGGTTAATTTTCTTTTCTTTTGATTTCAAGTCATTCCTCTATGGTACATGTAATTGTTTGAGGTTGTTCCTTTAAAGAATAGCTGCCGGGTCATTTTTATATTTACCTGATATGTCATTGATATGTCCTTATGAAGTGCTTCAAATGCCAACTTTCTCAAAATTCAATTGATTTCTGTATTTTTCCTAACACATATTATAATAAGCCATGTGATTAGTGTTGTCTCCCATTCGAAATATTCTGGGAAAGCATATGGCGTACGCAAGTGTTTTAGCGAACGCTAAACTTTAGTTCCCCACTACTACTAATCACATGTGTCACTATTACTACTTACTAGTTATATCAATCAACGACCCAGGTCACTGTACTGTTATTTGTTATGCTTCAGTGATTTCATATCCAAAAATTGTCCTATCAAAGTATAAAACGAAAGTTTAGCGTTCGCTAAAACACTTGCGTACGTCATAAGTTTTCCCAGAATATTTCGAAAATGCCGGGATAGGGGAGACCACACTCATAACATGCTCATTATTATTTGTGTTAGGAAAATATAGAAACCAATTGAATTTGACAAAGCTGGTATTTGGAGCACTTCATAAGGGACATATCAATGACATATCAGATCAATATAGAAATGACCGGAGCCGTTCTTTAATGACACGTTATTCAACATATCGATCATCTCTTTGATTTTTGTTCGATTGTTGCACTTTCCGGTGTCCTGTCTTTTATGAACTTTTTTACGCAGTTTTTGTTATTCCAGATTTTTTGTTGTTGAAATATTGAAAGACTTGTTTTCCTCTCTCAAAATGCCAAAACTCAGTGGTACTTCAGCAGTCCTCGTGGTTTTAAATCATATCCAATGCTTTATGTAGTTGTTATAGTTTTTTTTCTCTTCAGCGTATCCATCTTTTTTATGGTTATCTTCATGCGTTTTCTCATTTGCCGTGTGTTTTTAAGAGGCAATTTTTTTCCAGAACGGTTCTTTTAAACGATGGACAATGCATAACGTTGCACTTCTCCTGAAGTGTTGAACTTCACCTATATTACCACTGGTTTTGTGGGTATCATACTTTATTGCTACACGCATCATTTTTTTCTTCAAGGTATTTGTGTGAAGCTAGTGAAATACTTTAAAGGCAGCATGGTATTATTTGAAAGTCTTCCACAATTACTTAAGCTGGTTGTACCTACTCTCCGACATTGTTATTTTTTTAAGGTAAATCGTTGATTGTTTACATTGTTGTTTCTAGCTTTTATCTTTCTGATCAATTTGGGTTGTCCTGAGACCTGATTTGGTGTTTTATATTCCACTGCAATCCAATAAACGGCGAGGGGTAACGCCAAACTCACATTTTACTAACACTTAGTTACATGTCAGACAGTGTATTGGCACCATTTAAAACCATACTACTCTTTATATCTTCATAATTCTTTTAATAGTCTTATCATGTCACATTTTGCCACCGCAACGCCTGATATCTAAAGTAAATGCTACAAGCTTTTATTTCAATTCATAATCAGTACTTTCCGTGCTGCCATAAACACATGCCAGT
>CALYOO010000225.1:0-62158 GCA_945261195.1 Cryptosula pallasiana
TATATATAGAACTCCCATCATCAAACCATTGTATTACAAACATCTGTAGTTTATGAGTGGGCCTTCATCACCACTTCTCCATTAGGTAATGTTAACTGAGTTGATATTTGAGGAGATTCAAAACTGATTACACTTCCAACAGCGAATTGAGAGAGTGTTGCGATACGAACCGTGCTGATCAACTGACTAGGTGTTTTTCTTTTTATTAATCTAGTTAGATGTTTAGCTTGCTCAAGGGAAATATCAGATGGGAAACCGATTGGGTGAAAGATTGGATGCTTGTCTGCATCGAATCCCATAAAAACCACCAGTTTTGGAACATCCAGTTGTGTTGGAGCTAATTTTTTGTAATCTTCATTTCTCACCATGGACCTAACTTGTCGTCTGTTGCCAAATTTTTCAACATTGTAGCGGATAATACATAAGTTTTTATAGACATCCTCAGCTGGTCTTTCGATGGAGATTATCTCGAGAAGCGATGGTGTTGGATTTAAGTGAAGCGGTTGAAACCTTCCAATCATTACTCTTTCATTGGTATCACAAGAATTGAGCAAACTAGCGGCATTTTTCGACAAATAGGAAAGATGAGAATTAGGTGGTGCTTTCAAAGTACAACCATAATCAATAATTTTATTTCTATCTGAATCCCATGGCTTTGGTCGAACTGTTTTCAGTTTCCTCCGTATTATATGTGAATCAGGAGGGATATTTTCTTTATCATCAGAGTATGGTTCGAATGTTGAGAGAAATGAGGTATTGTGGTCTTCATGCAGTTGAAGTTGAACTGGAAAGAAAGTAAAACACTAGGTAACAGATGGTTGGATTTTAACAAATATTTGAAAAGAATAAGCTAACTAGACATTTATAAAAAAAAACACATAATCAAAACCTAGATAACTTTTCTGATGCGATATGGTGAAATTATTTGATCTTTTATTAATAAGAACAAATGATTAAAACATAAAATTAACTTTCTGAAGCATTATAGCAAAACTAACTGAACTTTTCTGTCTATACATGTTAAAGAATTATTTAGTGATTCTCACCTTATTGGCTGAAAGTCTTTCTATCGTTTCAAGTAAATGTAGTAGTTGCTATGTAGATGTTGCTTCTTCGCTAGCTATTGTAGAACTGGATGCTTTCTGTGTGAAAACACAGGTTCTTAAATAGCTAAAGTTGCACTGATTAACCCTATGAATACCATCTCGTGACAACCTTCTTTATAATGTATCTATGAATCGGCATTTTTTCATGCGAAGGAAAACCAATGCTTTCGCGTGGAAAATAATTTTTCATTCCCGCGAAAACATTGGTTTCTATTCGCGTGAAAATAATTATTTTATTCCCGCGAAAACAACGGTTTTTATTCGCGGGAAAATAATTGATTTATTCCCGTGAAAACATTGGTTTTGATTCGCGTGAAAATAAATTATTTATTCCCGCAAAAGCATTGGTTTGTATTAGCGTGAAAATAAAATTTTTATTCCCGCAAAAGCAACGGTTTTTATTCGCGTGAAAATAAATTATTTACTCCCGCGATAGCATTGGTTTGTATTCGCGTGAAAATAAAAATTTTTTTCCCGCGAAAGCAACGGTTTTTATTTGCGTGAAAATAATTGTTTTATTGCCGCGAAAGCATTGGTTTTTATTCGCGTGAAAATAAATTTTTATTCTCGCGAAAACAATGGTTTCCATTCGCGTGAAAATAATTGTTGTATTCCCGCGAAACACTGGCTTTTACTCGAGTGAAAATAATTCTGTTATTCCCGCAAAAGCATTGGTTTTCCTTCCCGTGAAAAATGCTGATTCATAGATATATTATAAAGAAGGCTGGTACGTGATGGTATTCATAAGGTTTAATCAGTGCAACTTTAGCTATATAAAAAGCAGTGTTTTCATACAGAAAGCATTCACTTCAACATTAGTAACTGAAGGAACAAGATCTACTACATCATCATCTACTACAGTACTCCTTCTTCATTATCTGAATTGCGTAGGAAACAGCTGAAGTTCAAACAACTATGTGTATAATTCATCTAATTCGAAGAAAAACAAGCCTTCATTTGTGATGTAAGTATTTACATTTTGTTTCAATTGTAATCAATTTAAACATGAAGACATTTTCTGAAAAACATGATTATGTACTATTAAGTCATCAAAAATTTTGCATGTAAATTTTAAATATATATTTTATTATAATTATTTCAGGGCTTCAAAATGAAAAAAGTACTCATTCTTCATCCGAATTTTATAGGGAGCAGCTTAAGTTCAAACAACTATGAATATCATTCATCTAATTCGAAGAAAGACCAGACTTCATTTGTGATGTAAGTATTCACATTCTATTACAATTGTAATCAATTCAAGTGCAGATGTATATTGAAAAAAATTGAAATCCTAATCTTTTTTTTTTTATTTTTTGCTACAAAGCATTATCATTTTTCATTTAGAATAACAACGAACTAGGTCAGAGGGAAAGAACTTTCCAACAAAAACTTCAACTTGAGTAATAACTGAAGCTACTAGTTATATTGTGTATAAATAATGTGTCGAGTAACAAACAATAGATATGTAACAAACACTATTTATAATGAAGAAAAAGAAATGAAAAAAAACCGGAATTGTTTTCAAAATATTAAAGTCTCCATCGGATGGATAGATGATAGGTTACTCGTTACTTCCTCGTTGTTTTTACAACGAACTTTTTCTGATATCACTACAATAACTTATGTCGTCGCAACTTATCCGGATAATCACTGTGGTCTTTTGTCATTAAAATTACAAAAAGCTGTTGCGGAACTTTCCCCAAAGGACTTTTTCAAGTTCATTTACAATGAACTCTCTTTTTATGAAAGAGATACTTTAATGCTTGATGAAAGTTATCGAAGAAAATCATTTCTTACAAACTGAAAACGAGTGGGTAGACATAGTGGTGAAAACATGGCTGGAGCTGGTTTCTATAACCTTGAAAAAGACAACGCTGTTCGATGTGTTTTTTGCCAAGGGGTATTATTAACTGGAGGGATAGAGATGAACATCCAAAGAAAGGACATGCTAACAGTTTTCCGTTTTGTCGTTTTGTTAGAGGATTTAACACTCACAATTGTGTGTATAGACCTAGGAAACTACTTGCAGATGAAATGAAAAACATCTCAATTGTCTAAAGTTATACGATGGAAGAACAAAAAACTAGAAGAGGAGATTTAACTGCAAAAGTGGTACCTCTAGGTATCTCGATTGATTGTGCTGGTGCACCTCGTTTTGCTACTGAAACATCAAGAGAAGACAGTTTCAAACAATGGAAGGGTAAAGTTTCCATGAAACTCTTTTCCAACGCAGGTTTTTACTATACTAAGTTCGGAGATGGTGTAAAATGCTTATTTTACTCGGTGAACTTAAAGAATGGAAAAAGAGTGATTTACCGTGGGAGGAACACTGTCGATGGTTTCCAGACTGTTCTTTTTTACTCGGGAGTAAAGGCGAAGAGTATGTTGAGGATGTTTACGCATGGACGGAAAAAGGCAAAAGTGTGAGTGCTGGATTGAAAAAATATCGAGAAAAAGTGAAACGAATAACACAAAACGATGACACCGAAGAAATGAAACTTATCTGCAAAAAACTAAGATACGGTCAAAACGATATCGAACAAGTCTTAGTGTTAAATGGAAAACCTTTTGAGCGAATAGGTTTTATCATTAAAGCCTTACATACTTTTGAAAATGATTTTACATCTGTTGAGAATTCGTCAACACTGTTAAAAAATGATGCTAAATCAATTGAATCGTTAAAAAAAGATAAAGATCAGACGAAACAAAGCAAACTCGCTCAATGTGTATCTGAGTCACACGGAAAAATAATATCCGCAAATCATATCTCTCTTCCATGTGGTCATCTCATTTACTGTAGTGAGTGTAAGAGAAAAGCACCTACTGAATGCTCATCAGAAATAAAACCTTGTCCGATCGATGGTTGTCAGGTTGAAATTAAAGCATTTATGAAGATCTACATGAGTTAGCATAATAATTAACCTCAAAAAAAAAGAAAAAAATAATGAAGGATTAAACACGTAGTTCAATTTGAAAACGAATCATTCTCGTTTTGTAATTCAACGGAATAACAACAAATATGATACGTGTTGAACACTTTGTTCACCAAAAAGCTTCCAATGCTATAGGACCTAAGACTTTTTTGGCTGAGGTTTCTGATCAACCAATCTATCACTCCTAAACTGTTACTGTTCACAGGCTGATGAGCAATGCCACTCAAATGCCACTTAAATGCCACACAATATTAACTCGGCGAATCTAGTCAACGCCGTAACCCATTGCATCAACTCCGGGCATTCATCCCACAAAAAAACACTTGGTAGAGAGATCTCCTCATATACTACTACTGTATTGATATTGTTGAGTTTAAATCGATCTAGAAAAAAATTGAAAAATTATCGGTGATTAATAATAAATATTAGAATGAAGTGGTTATGATAATTAATAGGTTTTATTTATCCTAATTATGAATATTAAAGAAGAAAAAAATTTAGTATACTCTTGGATAAGATTGCAGTTATCGATGACAAAAACCACAAAGTCTCGGAAGTCAACTAAATAGATTCAAGGAGTGGACCTTCTCCACAGCGCAAGCTACATAAGTACAAATATGAATTAATAATTTGAACCCAGATCTTAGCTCTGTGACAACAAAGACAATTTTGTGAACATCAAAGACTTTATAATCTTGAAAGGAAACCAACTATGCTCTAGGAATAGACTTTCTCCACAGCGCAACTAGTTGAGTTCTACATTTAGTATCAGAAATAGTATTTATTAATTCTTACCTTTTTGTTGATAGTCCTGGTAGTTGCTATAGTTGTTGCTTCTTCAGTCACTGTTGCTGTAGTGGATGCGCTTTGTGAATACACAATTATTTTAAATAGATAAAGTTGTATCTCTTCAGCCAATGCAAATGTTTGCTGATAAACTCCGTTATAACATCTAACACTTTGCCAGAAAAACTTTCTTCAATCGGAATTCCCTATATAACATATAGGAAACGTCGCCAAAACAAAAAAATCTTTAGCGAAAAACACTATAGAATATATAAAAAGATTTGCATAAAAAAATCTCACCAAAGACACGCCTTATAGCTTATAAAAAAGTTCATTCGAATAAAAAAAACTCCTTTGTCTGAAAAATGATCTATTATATATCAGAAGTTTCTCTCAAACAAAAATAAAAATTTTGTGCGAGAAATGTTTTTTGTAATATGGGAAAATTTTCTCAAACGAAAAGCTTTCTTCTCTCGCGACAAAAACTTTTCATTGTACATGGGAATTTTTGTTCGGGTAACCTCTTATACATTATAAAAGGGTTTTCCTGCAATGGTTCTCAATAGCTGTAGGGTTTGGTAAATCGGTGCAACTTTGACTATCTACCAGGCACTGTTTTTACACAGAACTCATCCACTGCAGCAACAGTGACTGTACGAAAAACAGCTACGGCAACTACCAGGACCATCAATAATAAAGTAAAAATTGATAAGTGATTAATTTACCATAATATAAATCAAATTTTTGCGCTGTGGAAGAGGTGTACTCCCCGGAACCCACCCGGTTTTCTCTCAAGATTAGAAATGGTTTGGCGTTGAAAAATTGTCATTTTTATCAGAGAGATAACCATCGTGTTTTATTTATATATTATTAATTGGACTTGGGTAGTTCGCACTGTGAATAAGGTGTGTTCTTAAAACTCAGAAGGTTCGCTCTCAAGACTACAATGTCTTTGGAGTTGGCAAAAGTGTTTTTTTTCAGAGAGCTAGCAGGTTGGTTCTTACTATTTATTATTATTAATTGTACTCAGGTAGCTCGAGTTTTAAAGAAAGTGTCATTCAAAAACTTATTTGGTTTGTTTTCTCAAGACGACAATCTGAGAGGCAACAACAAGGTTATGATTATTCATTACGATTAACTGCGTGTAGGTAGAGGTGCTGAGCAGAAGGTGTTAACCAAGATCCTAATTGGCTTGTTCTCCAATGTCTGCATGTCTTTGGAGTTGATAAAACTTTCATTTTATCGGTGAGGCTACAAAAAGATTCCAACAATTTATTACTACATTTAGATAGTAGCGACATGTTAACATATTTGTAACAGTTAGAACTATTTATAATCCAACAAATAATAACTAACATACATTAGCATTTTTATAATGTATATCGAAATGAATGAAACTCAATTGCTGGTTGATGCGTCAGAGACTCAGAAGTTTCTTACTGTTACACTTGCAATAACTGATGCCTAAAAAATCATTGTTGTGAGAACCCTATTTTCAACAGTCCCTTATGCTTCATAAAATCAAGAAACACCAGCAGTAAAATCTCCGAAGGATTTGGACGAGATCAAATCAAAGTAATACAGATAGCGAAAGAGCAGCATCTACTACAGCATCTACTGTGACTCCTGAAAGTAATAATGTGAGCATCCTCAAATAATTATTTTACTTTCTTACTCTCTCTCTCTTTTTCCCCCTCCTCTCTCTTCTCATTCTCGCAACAGCAAAATTTTTACTTGGCTTTGATAGGTTTTTGATTTTCTCCAAGAGATAACTGTTAGACTTTAGTTATTTCATGTTAATCAGCTCACTGAGAACAATTGGATCAGCCGCAACAACCGATTGTTGCATTGTATAGACATGATGCTTCCTGCGAACTCTCGTGTGCTTCCGAATTTCAAAGACATCCCAAACATTATTCTTTCTGCTACTACTATTGCTACAGCTATCCGATCAGCATCATGACCACCACCACCACCACCACTGCAGCATGAGAACAACGGGCCATGGAATGACAAGATACAATCTTTCAACCCTGTCAACTGAAGACGCGTTGATGTGCTGAGCGATGTGGCAATGAAGGAAGCTAAAACTTAGAAACTCTCTCTCACAGTTGTCAGCAGTTGTGACAGCGATGACACTACCAATGCCGATCATACCAATAGTAGCAATGGCGATGGCTGTGATTGAGAAGGAGAGATTATCAGACAGCACTGCTGATGACTACAGAGTGAGCAAGCTGCATGTAGATCCTAATCCCCCCCCCCCCCCACCCGCTTTATTCCATTAACAACGCAATGAATATTTGTAGGGGTAGCAACAAAGAGCTATCAGAACACATCAACATTATTTTTCATGATAAGACCTTACTCCTATTTCACAGCTGTCTATGTATACTGTATGCTGTATAGATGAGTGATGTTTGCAGCTAGAGGAAAAAAAAATAATTAATAGCTAAAGGTCAAGGATCGGAGGATAATGACTGTTTTTCAACGTTGCGCTGTTTGTTTTCTGTTCATTTGTTACGTATACTCGTAATATTTAATTTATGATTGAAAAACTAGTAATTTTACCATTTTGACGTTCTTACTATTATTTTTGTTATTGTTATTCTACAGCAACTACTAAGTAAGACTCAAAGTAAGTGTCAGTACATAAGTGATATTATATTAACAAGCACTATCAATAAATGTAGGCTTCTCAACATTGTCAGTAAAGAAATGGAATCAGTAAACTGTACATAGTATAAAAGAGACAAAAGTTTGAGCCAACAAGTTGGTAGTTATAAAGTTTCTATCATTAATCGCTGCAAGCACCAAGTGCAACTAGTAAACATATAAAACCGGCAATTGCTAGCAATAAATGTAAGTTTTCCAACGTAATTTGTACACAAATACTTCTCTCAATTTTTGTTCATTAGTAAAGTTGAAACTTCCGGGAAGGCAAGCTACTGTTTTATTTCTCATATCTACAAAATGAAAAAAAGGTTGGGACAGAAAGACTCTTACATTTATATTCAAATTCATCATTCGTTTGTCAGCAATTATTTTTTGAGTGCTGATCACTTTTTGAAACTCCTTTTTGAAGCGCTGCAACTCAATAAATTGCTTCAGGTCAAAAATTCGTTTTCTATAAAAATGTTTTGGACCAATTCAATCAGAAAATGAAATAGAATCAAGTTGGTATATATAATTACTTTGTTTTTTTCCCCTTTTTGCTTGTATACACACGTATGTGCAAACTATATATACATGCACACATATTCATTTATGTCTATGACATTTTCTGTTTATATAAAGATTTTCATTTTTTGTCACACAAAAATCCATGTAGATGAAGACGGACAAAAATAGGCATGGATATAAATTGACAAGTACAATTGCACATGCATTCAATAGTATATACACCATACAGCATATACAGGAATAGACATAAAAATGGAAAAAATAGACATAAAAAACGTTATGAATATAAATGAGCATAGTTGGGGGTAGTTGGATGTAAACAGAAGTAGTAAGGGAGCAAATCTCTGTCATTGAGTCTAAGGAGAGGGTTCTCCTGGTTCCAGGTGTACTTGAAGTAGGCACCATGAGAGCCTGTGAGGTACCTTTTGTGTACACCAGGTGTTTAGAATGTATGGAATTTATGGTGTGTAATGTGGATTTAGACATTGGCTTGTATATTTAGTGTGTTGAAGGTTCTCCTGATCCCGCTTACTGAGCCCGAGGTGCCTTTTTGTGTGCACAAAGTTTTTGGAATTTTTTTGTGTTGTACTTATTTTACAGGAGCTTAGTATTGGGTTTTTTATGTCGATTTAGATCATGAGGTTGACTAGTTTATAAACGTATAGGTTTATACTGAGTTTTGTATTGTCAGTTAGATTGTTGGATTAACATTGTACAGTCATTGGTAAAGTTTTATTACAAGAAAATTTAAACTGTTTCCATACATAACCATATACATATCCATGTCCAAATTCATGTCCATTTAGGTACATATCCATATCCATATTCATGCCCATGTCCATGTCCATATACGTGTACATATCCATATTCCTGTCCATGTCCACATTCATGCCCATATTAACACGGTATAGCAGCTATGGACATGTCCACTTATTACTAAATCTATTTACATGAATTTGTTTTTGACATGATAATCTAAAACCAAAAGTAAAACGCTATTAGTAAATGATAATAAACATCAATGCAATCTGGTGATAATAACTAATTAAATGAGTAATGTAAGCGATTGATCTTTTATACTATGTGTTTTGTTTAGTGTCAACTTTAAAAAGCCTATGTTTATTGCTAGTGCTTTTTAATACATTACTGCCTAATCTTCTATCGAAAACCTACAAAACTTTATAGTGATAGTAATGTAATGAGACTGGGTAATAATCTACACACACCTTGTTCAGTCCGTAAGGGGCTGTAGTATTTTTTATTCCTTTAGCTCTCTGCAATTACTTCAATTTGATCTTATCCAGATTTTTTGTCCAGTCTTCACTGCTGCTGCATTCGTACTTAAACAGAAGTTCAAAGTAGGCATCGTGTCTACGAGCAACAAAAAAATTGATTGTTGCAATTCATTCATTCATTTTCATTGACCTAAGCTACATAGAGTAAAATGATAATTAATTATTAATGCTCACTTTATCATTTTCAAGAGTCCTAGTTGCTGCTTTGATTTGAACTTGTTCAGATTCTTTAGTCTTTATTACCACTGCATTTTGATCGTATGAAGTGTAGAGGATTGTTGAAAGGTAGGCTTAACTTAAGGATGAATTTTCAACATTACCTATTGGGCAGCAGGAGTTATTGGTGGAGAAGGAAACTATGCTGATTGCTGCTGTAGTAGATGTTGATCCTTTAGTCATCTGCAATTACTTCAATTTGATCTTGTTCATCATCGCTTTTGTCATCCTTGTCACCAACATCATCAAATAGAGAAAACTTCAAAGCTTTTCCCTCTTTTAAAACCGAGTCACTCAACAACAGTGAACGAACTTGTAGATGGCTGCGTGAGAAATAGGCAGGGCTGACATCCTTCTGTCTAATCTTCACATTCTTCCAAGCGAAGAGTCTCCTGAATGTCAGGATTGTGTTGTCAGGGAAATTATCAAAGTGATGACTTCAAAGTAAGCATTAATTTGGTCACAGGTTTCCCTTCCATAGTTTGGTTCTGAGCGTTGTTGATAATGTGTGCTGAATGCTGTTTTGGTATCATCAAAGTAGGTGATAAAGCCAAGCTTCGTAACATCTATCGTATCAGAGGTTTGAATGAAGGGAATAAGTGTGAGAAGAGTCTTTTGGAAATTGGTAGGTTATGGTGTACATCAGATCATCACAAAATTCATCAGTGAACACCATCATAGCTGTTGGTATTTCGGTATCATCAAAGTAGGAGAAAAATTTAAGGTGTAACACCTATCATATTGGAGGCTTGAACGAAGAACGGAATAGGTGTAAGTGGAGTCTTTCGGAAGTCTGTAGGTTATGCTGTTTCGGTATGATCAAAGTAAAAGAAAAAGTCATGATGTGTATAATCGGTTGTATCATAGGCCTGAATGAATGTCAGAATAGGTGTGAGTGGGGTCTTTTGGAAATCGGTAGGTTATGGTGTAGATCGGATCATCACAAAAATGATCGGTGAACACCATCACAGCTGTTGGTAGTTTTTGAATTGTTGCTGTTTTTTTTAAAGGTACTTCGCTGATGTGGGGTCATAGTATTTAGCAGAGAGGCGCTCTTGTTGATGAAAGGGCTTAGGTTGTTGATGTTGACGTCCTGAAAGGGATTCTTGGTGTGCTGGAGAAGTGTGCTGTGTTCAAAAACTATCAGAACAGTCATTTGGCAATCTTCATCATTATTCATAGTTTCGTAAACTTGTCTTTGCTCTTTCAAATTAGCAGTATGCTGTTTGATCACTTGAGATCGTAGAGTTCTGTTTGGTTGGGTTTTCCTTCTTTATTGCAGATGAGAGGTGAAGGTGGAGAAAAAAATTCCTGGGTCTCTGACTCTTCAATCATCGATTGACTTTCAGCGCCTTGACTATCCAATCTAAAAAGGAAAAAAAAAGAACATACTTAAAAATGTGGGGTATTTATTTTTAATTAATCATAAGTAGATTTCAAAGAAAATAAAAATATGGTCAACGATCAGAAACTTTTCATTCTTTAGAGTAAACTGATTTGGTTTTAAGAGACTGGTTTCTCCACAATACTGCAAGTAGTTGAGTTTTTCAACTAGCGGTAACTAAACATTTTTTGTTGTTTATTTAGGTCAATGTTATATAATCCTTTAAACTACAGATTGACTTCACTCTTTGCACTTAGTTATTCTTATTTTTAGCGTAAAAACAGCTGCATATGATAGCATTATAATTTATTGGTGTCTAGAAAAATCATAAACACTAATACACCTTTAGACCTAATCGAAATTCAATCAAATAATAATAATGAAAAGTAACTAAAATCATTTAATTTTATTATTATGATAGGAACTTGTAAAAGTTATTTTCAAAAGAAAATTCATATCAAACACAATTAATAATAACCCGTTTATACTGATAACGGGTTGAAATAATACAACATTGTCAGTTGTAATTATTTATAGGCTGATAACATACTGTGGTAGAAATGACTTGTGCCACCTACAAAAGAGGAAGTAAGCACTCAATAACTAATAACTCTATACAGTCACATGGGAATAAAGAAAAGCTCATGTGACGTGGCCGTGATTCAGGCAGCCGTTGTTTATATTTATTGATCTTTATGCACTTATTCACCCAATTAACATTTTTTTGTCAGCACCTAAGGCTGATTGTCATGTAATGTTTTATATATAAGCTGGCTAGAGCTCTCTGTGAATCAGAGCAGGAGAAGAGCTCAGCCAGGCGTGATACTCAATACAAGCTTATTCAACACTCAACCGCAACTCTTTGTTTCAATTTCTAACAGCACGGCTGCTCTACAATTGCTCAGTATGATTAAGGAGTGCCGGCCTGCAGAGGCCCAATACTCTAATCAGTCTGCTACCCAGCTAGTTTGACTATGCTTGGCAGGCATTGTTAGGAGCAGTCAACAAGTCATGCACAGACGGCGGTTGTACACAGACAGCAGTAATCAGCCTGGGGTTTGGTACACCTGGATGCTACCAGTCACTCACCACCCGACACAAAAATCCTGTACAATACATTACTAGCTGTAAAGTTCAAAATGGACCTGTAGTTTAAGACATCATCTAACGCTAACCGTTTTTTTTTCTCTCCAACAAACACAAAATTTTGTCAATCAATGCCAAAGACTGCGATCTTGAGCGGAAACGTGGGGAAACATGAGTGGGTTTTATGAGCATAAAACTGTTTAGAAGAGATACTGTACAGGAATTTTTAAAGTGTAGTGGTAGCTGTCCACCTGTACAGTGGCCCAAATTTAGTTAGTGAGTTGTAGGCAGTGTAGCGACTGACTTTAGCAAGCTCAAGGTCAACATTCTAGACTGGTCGATCAAGATTTGCAGCGTTGCAAGCTCGTAAGCTGTACACAGTGAGGAGTTGTCACAACTACTTCACTTTCCACTGATTTCTTTGTCAAAAAAACAGCTGTGTAGGGTAGAACCAACAAGTGGAACAATCGTTCTAGTATCACACACCCGTAGGTCGTATGCAGTGTAAGTCGATTGGACTGAACACTTTCTAATGACTATTTTTCGTGCTGTTAGCCAACTTGTCCAAGTAGCCGATTGTTTATTTAGCCATTATGTGCATGTGATTACTTTGCTATACTTTTGCTTGTTATTTATTCTTTGCATCTAGTCACTTGTGTTTGCTATGCTTTGCTTATTATCTGTACCTAGCATGTAGTCACTTGTGCTGTGTAGAGAGAATCATCAAGCTGTGTGAGAGTCAGGTTAAGTCTGATTTTATTATTGAATATACACATGTTTATACGATATAATAGAACAAAATAAATGCACCAGTATCTGTAGAACAAAGGAATAGGCTACTCCTATCTGGCCTGTTTGGCCCATAGAACATAAAGAGGGTGGTCCCTTGTTACGGCTGATCTCACAGCACCACATGTGTATGTTTACATAAATGTATGAAAATATGGTAAATAATAATAAATGTTTGTAATGGTTGTTTAGCTAGGTACAGAGTCGACTGAGTCTGTTACGTGGGTCGATCGTTCCCCCGACAATACTTCAATGACCAAAAGAACGTCTCCATATCATAATGGGAGGACAACTCCATAGTGCAACTAGTTGAATTCTTCAACTAGTGTTAAATAATTATTTATTATTTCTTACCTTATCTCTGAAAGTCCTCGTAGTAGCTGTAGTTGTAGATGTCACTCCTTCAGTCATTTTAATTAAATAAGATGCCTTCTGTGTAAAAACAGTGGTTCTTAAATAGCTAAAGTTGTACCGATTGACCTTGTGGGAAAACTTGGTTTTTGGCGCAAGAAATCGTTTATAATATATATGAAAGTCTCTGCTCAGAAAGTGGATTTTTTTTTTCGTGCTAACTATTTTCATATATATGTTATAAAGAAGTTTTTTGTGCAAACAACAACTCTTTCGCGCCAGATCAAACGATCTAACGCCTGACTTGTTTTTGCTTGGTTCACGCCGCATAGAAAAAACACATTTTCAGCACGAAAACCTCAATTTATATTATAAAGGAATTTTCGCACGGAAGGCAAAATTTTCGCGGGGGGACAATTGGCACAACTACAGCTATTTAACAGCCACTGTTTTTGCACAGAAAGCATCCACTTTCACAGCAGTGACTGAAGGAGCGACATGTACTAAAGCATTTACCAGAACTACAAAGAAGATTCTCAGAAATAAAGTAAGAACAAATAAGTAATTGCTTGAATCTAGTTAAAAAAAAAGTAAGAACAGAGTTTTTTTAAGTATAGCAATAATGTTAGCAGTAATCAATAATTGTTCAACTGTAGTTGGAGAAACTGAACAATTAGGATTGAAATTATTTTTTGAGTGTCTCAGCTAGCGAAAAATAATTATTTATTTTACCTTAAAACAGAGAATCCTCCTAGTAGTAGATGCTATAGTAGATGCTATTCCTTCAGTGACTGTTGTTGAAGTAGATGTTTTCTGTGTAAAGCAATGGTATGTTGAAGATGGGAGATGATGGTTCTTCATCCATCAATTGACTTTTATTGTTTTGATTATTCATTATTCAAATCTGGTTTGTCATCCATCGATCGGTTTTTATCAATTGGACTATTCATTCTGAAAAAGGTGAAATCAAAATGTGAGTTATTGATTATTGTTTCTTTGTAATTAGTTTAAATATACACTTTGCATAGCACGGTGAGTTGCGTGTCTCAGCTAGTAAAAAATAATTATTAATTATTTCTTACCTTAATACAGAAAATCCGTCTAGTAGTTGTAGTAGATGGTGTAGTAGATGCTGTTCCTTCAGTCACTGTTGTCGAAACGGATGCTTTCTGTGTAAATTCTTTGCTTTCTAAATAGCTAAAGTTGCACCGATTGACATGAGCTGAAACCAATGAAAAGTGTCGCGTGAAAAGTGTTCTATAACATATAAGAAATTGATTAAGCTTGGTATTTTGCCCGAAAAAACTTATATAGGATAAGGAGCTTCCGCGCAAATAAAACCACATTCCCTGTTTGAAAAACCACATTCTTCGCGGGAAAAAACAATGTTCTCCGCGCGAATAAGAAACAACATTCTTTGCACGAAAGCCCATTATAAAATACACAGTTTTTGAGTGAAAATCAACTTTTTTTGTGTGATTAAAATCTCGTTTTCTGTCTGAAAAACGCAGTGTTTTTTGTCTGAAAAACACACATTCTTTGCAAAAAAAAATACACATTTTTTCTCATGAACAAGCAAAATTCTTTGCGTGAAACCCTTTATAACATAAACAGTTTATTCTCGCGGGAATAAAACATCATTTTTGGCCTGAAAAAAACACAATTTTCCTGCAAATAAACAATTTTTTTCGCACAAAAAAAGCATAATTTTTTGCCTGAAAAAACTACACTTTTCCTCTGAAAAAAACACACATTCTTTGAGTAAAAAAATTACATATTTTGGGTGAAAACCCTTCATATTACATGCATTTTTCGTGCAAAAAAACATATTTTTCGCGCTAGGATAAAACATCATTTTCTGTCTGAAAAAACACATCTTTCACCTGAAGACAAAAGAACATTCTTTGCGCGGAGAAAGCAACAATTCTATGCATAAAATCCTTTTCTAAAATATATGAATTTTTGTGCAAAAAAACAACAATCTTTGAGCAAAAAGTTTATATATATTATAAAAGGTCTTTTGTGCGAAGAAAATCAGTAGAAAAAGACTTCCGCGTGAGTATTTGTATTGGTTGTAGGGTCAATAGGTGTAAAGTTGAGTATTTAAGAACTGCTCTTTCTACACAGAGATCATTCTCCCCAGCAAGTGGTTCTGAACAAACAACATCCACTAAACTATTTATTACATAGCTATCAGCAAGATTCTTGGTGATAGGGTAAAAATTAATAAAAAATATTATTTAGCATTATTTGAAAAATAAACAAATCAAATTATTTTACTGCAATACTTATCACCCTTTAATAATACGTATTTTTTTTGTTTGAGTTCAATAAGTCATCAAAAATGCTCTAACCAAATATTTTTTTTCTGGAAAGATAGAATAAATATGTAAGTGATTATGAAATTGTTCAGCAGAATGTGATATAGCAAATGACATTCCAAGCTATTATATTTTGCATCACACAACACATTTTAAGCATGGGAGCTCTGTACGGAGAACTTTTACCAATTCATTACAAGCGGAGAATGTCTTAACAAGACGATGCTATAGAGGTTTCACGATTTTGAAACCAATGTAGAAAAGCTAAAATGAGTAAATATTAAAAAAATCTAAAAAAACTAAAAAACGCTCGGGAAAAAACTTTTTCAAATGTTATATCGATTTATTTGGACTAAAAAGATTTGTACAAAGTCTGTCCTCATATTTACAAATACACAGCCAAATAGATAAACAGCTATCTTCATCTGTAAATTCTTTTGAACTTATGTTGGAAGTATTCCATGCATATCTGTATTATCTACCTTATAAAGAGAAGTCGTGACTGTCTGTTTGTTTGTCTGTGCACATTTTTTAGCCCAACTCTCAGTCGTAACAGGATCATTCGGCGACAGAAACTGATTTCCGGTAATTAAAACGAACAGTCCCAAAAAACAGTTTTCCTGCCACACATGCTAAACGCACAACGCCTGTGAATTAACGTACATATTTGATAACAACAGCAATTCTCCGGCGTGGACGTAGTGCCTGCCGCAATTGCACTTTGTACTGATAGGAGCCGCGGCTATTAACAAACGATGCTTCGGCACGTGGCTTCTCCGTAACGACCCGTCGTGCTATACTATTTACTCAAAACACCTATAGGCTATAGACTACAGGTCTTTGCTTTTCTCCATTACCAACGTACGTATCGAACACGGATGTTCCACTTGCCGGTGATTTCAATTCACTTTCACTTTTGTTTGTTATGTTTTACATTTTATTTCTAAATAATAATCTAAAATAAAGTTTATTATTATTCGTAGCTACTTTATCATTATTTGTTCTACTTGGCAAGGAGACGAAAAATATCAACATATGTACATGGCTACATCTGAAGAAAATATATAACTCTGGTGCGTATTTCCATTAGATATAGATGAAAATTTACATATTTACAAAATATCAACATTTGTGTTGCACTGTTGACTTAGGAGTAAGACTGAAAAAATGATTGTTCTTGAGCATTTGGTTTTTATATTCTTCTTACTATGCTGCTCTTTTCCGGACCTGTACATATTGTTGTTATTTGTTGTCTTCAGTTCTATGTCCCCCATTCTACGAACTTCATCACAACAGTAATTATAATTTATTCTTTCACTTTCTCTCAGAGAGCTATTCAAAGCCATGGCCTACAATTGATGCACATAATTACTGCCACTGATTTGAATTCACTTTCACTGTTGTTTGTTATGTTTTACATTGAATTTTTAAATAATAATCTAAAATAAAGTTTATTGTAGCTAAAATGCCGCCAAAGAAAAGAAGACCCAGTTGTTCTGAGGGCGGAAGACGTGTTAGGACCAGACAAAACGATTCAAGTGAAAGCGCTGTGTACTCAAGTGAAGCAGCTGAGCAACGTAAAGTACGAAACAGAAAACGGATGGCAGCTTCAAGACGATCAGAAACTATTGAAAAAACTGAGCACCGGAGACAGCAAGACAGAGAACGGACTGCTGCTGCCAGGCGATCTGAAACTGGTGAAGAAACTGAACGTCGGAGTCAGCAAGTTAGAGAACGGACTGCAGCGGCCAGGCAATCTGAAACTGTTGAAGAAACTAGACGGCGGAGACAGCAAGATAGAGAGCGGGCTGCTGCTGCCAGGCAATCTGAAACAGTTGATGAAGCTGTGTGCCATAAGAATCAGCCCATGCAACGCCCATGGGCTCTAAACTTTGCTTTTCAATACAACCCAACCCGTGATTACCATGCACATCGCTGCTTTGCTATGGGGCAGATGTCTGTCAAATGCCTTCGATGCAACGCTTTACGGTGGAAAGCTGAAGCTCCGGGTATCTGCTGTACAAATGGTAAAGTGATACTTGAACCCATTACTGAGGACCTTCCACCATTTTTACAACGAATTTTTGTTGGTGCAAATGCAGAGTCAGAACATTTTCTCTCAAACATTCGGAATATAACAGCTGCTTTCAACTTACATCATTTGGTGCCAACATCATTAATGAAGCAGGCTTTATGCCAACATTCAAAGTTCAGGGTCAAGTGTATCACAGGTCTGGGTCACTGCTTGCAATGCCAGGTGAGGAACCGCAGTTTCTCCAAATCTATTTCATGGGTGATCAGCAGGAGCAAGCAGAGCGTCGGTGTAGAATTGTTGATGGAGTGCGTGGCAATGTTGTATACCAGTTGCAGCAAATGCTGCATGTACA
Organism: Cryptosula pallasiana; assembly: GCA_945261195.1. Classification (NCBI taxonomy): domain Eukaryota; kingdom Metazoa; phylum Bryozoa; class Gymnolaemata; order Cheilostomatida; family Cryptosulidae; genus Cryptosula; species Cryptosula pallasiana. Next base: position 17,838 of record CALYOO010000225.1, read on the forward strand.
CAACAAGTATGTGCGCGACTTTAAAACTGCCATAGAACGAATTCCCCGACGATAGTGATTAGTATAGAGTTGTCATCCATGCTGACAAGCGGCCTACTGGTGAACATGCAAGACGCTTCAATGCACCTGTCATAGATGAAGTTGCAATTCAAATTGTGGGGCAGCAGTTTGAGAAACGGGACATCGTTTTGCAACTACGAACCAATCAATTGCAAAGAATCTCTGAAACGCATAGAGCCTATGACGCACTGCAGTACCCACTTATGTTTTGGAAAGGTAATGATGGCTAAAACTTTCAGTTGATGCAAGTTGACAACCGCACTGGCCAACCATCAGCTACTAGAAAAGTGTCTGCAATGAACTTTTGTGCTTTCAGGCTGATGTATCGTGATGGAAGTTTCAACTACATACTTCGCTGTCGTAAGCTGCTACTCCAATTTGCTGTTGACATGTATGCAAAGATTGAAACTGAAAGACTGCAGTATGTACGTCACCATCAGACAAGGTTAAGAGCCGATGATTATGTGCATTTGCGTGATGCTGTTGCAGGGGAGCGAAATGCACATGATATAGGACAGATCATCATTTTGCCTTCATCCTTCACTGGTGGCCCACGCTATATGCATGAAAGAACTAAAGATGCCATGACTTATGTTCGGAACTATGGGCAGCCAGACCTATTTATTACGTTCACATGTAATAGCAAATGGGATGAAATCACAGCGGAACGTATGCCTGGACAGCAAAGCTATGATAGGCATGACTTAGTTGCTAGAGTGTTTCGGCTGAAATTGAAGCAATTAATGGAGTACATCACAGTTGGTGCAATCTTTGGCAACACCAGATGTCACATGTACACAATAGAGTGGCAGAAGCGTGGTCTTCCACACGCACACATTCTGATTTGGCTCAGAGATCACATCAGACCGCATCAAACTGACAACGTTATTTGTGCTCAACTTCCACAACAACATGAAGATCCAAACCTTTACAGCATAGTGACCAAGCACATGGTTCACAGCCCCTGTGGTCGCCTTAACCCTAATTCACCCTGCATGAGGGATGGAACTTGCTCCAAGCGCTATCCAAAGGCATTGCTAAGAGAGACTGTGACTGGCGCCGATGGCTACCCACTTTATCGTTGACGTGGACCTGATGATGGGGGTTTCACATACCCACTTCGATTGACTGTGAACGGAGAGGTTTGTCACATTGATCTGGACAATCGTTGGGTTGTTCCATATTGTCCTTTGCTCTCAAAAGTTTTCAATGCGCACATCAATGTCGAGTTTTGCAACTCTGTGAAGTCAATCAAGTACGTTTGCAAATACATCAACAAGGGCAGTGATCAGGCAGTCTTTGGGCTTGAAAGGCAGGGTGCAGAATTAGATGAAGTTGCTCGGTATGAAAGTGGCAGATACATCAGTGCAAATGAAGCGATGTGGAGGATATTAGATTTTTCTATTCATGACCGCTATCCCACGGTCCAACATCTCAGCGTCCATTTGGAAAATGGCCAAAGAGTATACTTCACTGAACAGACTATTCAGCAGAGAGCTCAGACCCCTCCTGATACTACTCTTATAGCTTTTTTCAAATTGTGTGCAGAAAATATGACTTTGCAAGGACGCTGTTGTACTCTCAGTTGCCTGCGTATTACACTTGGGATGCCTCAGGCAAGCGTTGGAAACGCCGTGTGCTAGGTCTTGAAGTTGATGGACACCTTGGGATGAAACGAACTGATACCTTAGCAAGAGTGTACCCTGTACATCCTAATAACCGTGAGTGCTTCTTTTTACGTATCTTTTTGCACCATGTACACGGACCAGTGTCAGTTGAACACTTGAAAACAGTGGAAGGTAGGCTTTGCAATTCGTACCAGGAGGCATGCAAAAGACTTGGTCTCTTGGAAGATGATGCTCAATGGAGAGAGACATTAGAAGAGGCTGCTACTGTGCAATCACCGTTTCAGCTGCGACACCTTTTTGCAATAATGTTGAGCACATGTCAATTATCAGATCCTCTTCAGCTTTGGGAACAGTTCAAGGAACACATGACTGTGGATATCAGGCACCGAGCGCAACAGCTGGTCACAGATCCCGACCTTGCATTTACAGATGCAATGTATAATGAGGCATTGATTGCTATTGAAGACAAAGTACAAGAGGCAACAAACAATTCTCTTGCTCTTTATGGCCTTCCTACACCTGTAAGAGAAGCGCAACCAACCATGGCTAGGGAGCTATTGCGAGAAACTCTATATGACATCGACAGTTTGCAGCGTTTTATTGATGAATGTGAACCACTCCTAATGCCAGAGCAGCAGGCTGCTTACCAACAGCTTTTGCGGCGAGTTCAGGATAATACCGGTGGCATAGTATTTCTCGATGCAACAGGTGGCACAGGGAAAACTTTTCTCATCAAGCTATTATTAGCAAAAGTCAGGTGTGCTAAAAAAATTGCTCTAGCTGTAGCTGCCACGCTGCTACTCGGCGGTCGTACTGCTCATTCTGCCCTCAAGCTCCCACTGAATTTGGCAAAAACTGACAGAGCTTTGTTTAATATCAAGAAAAATTCTGAAACAGCTAAATTGTTGCAAGAGTGTGTTCTGGTTGTTTGGGATGAATTTACAATGTCGCACAAGCTAGCATTCGATGCCTTGAATCTAACTATGAAAGATTTTCGTAACAACAACAGCCTTATGGGTGGTGTCACTCTCCTTCTGTCCGGAGATTTCAGACAAACCCTTCCAGTTATTCAGAGAGGTACTCCTGCAGATGAAATCAACGCATGTTTAAAGTCCTCCTTTTTGTGGCCTTTCATTGAAAAGCTGCATCTACGAACAAACATGCGAGCTGCAGCTCTTGGAGATATCGCTGCAAATGAATTTGCCCGTGCTCTACTACGTGTTGATAATGGTTTGCTACCGGTCAGCCCGGATGATGGCCACTCAGTAATTCAAGGGTATGGCACCATTGTTCAATCTCATCAAGAGCTCACTGACAAAGTTTATCCAGATTTGTTGATAAATTTTCAAAACACCGACTGGCTGTCGGAGCGAGCCATACTCTGCCCCAGAAATGATGCTGCCAATGACATCAACAACCAGCTTTTGAGCAAACTGCCTGGAGATATTACAACATACACATCAATCGATGTAGCTATGACCGATGATGATGTTGTCCAATATCCTGCCGAGTTTTTGAACTCTATGGAGCTACTGGGTTTGCCTTTGCACAAGCTTCAACTAAAGGTTGGTGCACCCATCATGCTCTTGCGCAACTTGGATCCGCCGAAGATGTGTAATGGCACCAGGTTCGTTGTTAAACAGATGTTTCCTCATGTTATTGAAGCCACAATCATTTCAGCATCAGGCCAAGGAGAACCTGTGTTTATACCCAGAATTCCCATCATACCAACTGACTTAACATTTCAATTCAAACGAGTTCAATTCCCCATCAGAGTATGTTTTGCCATGACCATTAACAAGTCCCAAGGACAGTCTCTCAAAGTGGTTGGCATCAACTTGCAGTCACCATGCTTCTCTCATGGACAGCTCTATGTCGCCTGCTCACGTGTTGGATCGTCAACAAAGTTGTTCATCAATGCACCAGACGGGCGAACAAAAAACATTGTCTATCCTCAAGTATTGCGCTAGACTTACTCTTGCTGTCAAATACATTAATTTTCAGTTTGTCTAATATTTTTCTGCTTTTCTAAGTATGCTCCATGTTTTCAAATCTGCCACCTGTTTCTGCTTAATGCTTCTGTGTCCTGCATTACCAATATTACCAATATCTATTTTGTCACTTATGAATATTAAAAGTGATTGTCACTAATATTTACACTGCAGTTTTTCTTTTGGTCAACAGCAATGATATGAGAAAAGCATAAATGCAAATTACAAAGTATAAATAGTAAACAAGAGTAAGAAATAACATAAAGCATCCATGTACACTTTGCATGCAAGAAAGTATTATCTATATGCCATTGTACTAGGGGTTGTCTGATTAGTGAGGCTGATTACATAACTTCTCATATCTTTACAATTGGAGCTTGCACTTCAAATTGGTCAACTTTGGAAGTCCACAATAATGGATTGTTGCATGCATGATTCGTTGGTAACGGGTAGTCATTGCGGCTAGTTTCTTATATAATAAAGTTATACAATCATTGGAATGGAAACAGCTTAAATTTTCTTGTACTAAAACGATACCAATAACTATACAATGTTAATCCAACAATCAAACTCATAATACAAAACTCAGTACAAACCTACACGTTTATAAACTAGTCAACCTCATGATCTGAATTGACATAACAATTCGCAATATAAACCCTCTGCAAAATTAATACAACACAAAAAAATCAACCACCTGGTGCACACAAAAAGGTACATTAGACAACAACAAAAGTTCTAAACACCTGGTGCACACAAAAAAGGCACTTCAGCACCAATAAACAGGACCAAGAGAATCTACAACACAAATAACATAACTTTCCCAATGTCTAAATCTACATTCCACACTATAAACTTCCGTACATTCTAAAAACTTGGTGCACACAAAAAGGTACCTCCTGCAACACAAATAATTCTAAACACCTGGTGCACACAAAAAGGCACCAACCCCAATAAGTCAGGAGAACCTCCAGCACACCATAACATACAAACCAATGTTTAAATCAACATTCCACACTATAAATTCCATGCATTCTAAACATCTGGTGCACACAAAAACGTACCTCACAGGTTCTCGTGGTAGCTGGTGCCTACTTCAAGTACACCTGAAACCAGGAGAATCTTCTCCTTAGATTTCATGACAGAGGTCTGCTTTTTTATTACTACTGTTACCTTACTGAACTTGCAGCGTATAAAATGTCATACAGGATGCATTTTAGAGTTTCTTGCATTTGTGATATATATTGTTGATAATACCAACTTTTCAAAACGTTTACATTGATTTTTTTCCTAGCTATGTGCAGTATGTTTTTCTAAACATTCCGAAGCTTTTTACGTATCCTGCGAACCAACCGATTGAGATAAATCAGGATGTCTACAATTAATGGTGGAAGATGATCCTGTAACAAAATTCCTTTTCAAAATCAGTAGTAATATAGGAGCAGATTTCGGCGCTGAGAGGAGCAGCTTTATGAGGTAGATTTCACAGCCGTGCTGCAGTGTTGTTCCCTTGTGGATAGATGGCCTCTCATCACATTTTTTATTCCTTTTCCCGTTCTTGGCAAATGGGTTCTTTACCTTATTGTCGTTATTTTTTTGTAACATAGGAGCAGATCTCTGTCATGGAGTCTGATGAGAGGGTTCTCCTGGTCCCAGGTGTACCTAAAGTAGGCACCAGTTACCATGAGAACCTGTGAGGTACATTTGTGTGCACCAAGTGTTTAGAATGTATGGTATTTATCGGTGTGGTATGTTGATTATTTATGGGGTTCTCCTGGTCCCTGCTGGTAGTTTTTTGTGTGCACCAGGTGGTTTGATTGTTTCGGTAGGGTTTGTATGATGATTTAGTTTGGGGGTCTTTAGCACTGTATAATTTTATACATAACAAGTATTATAGACATGTAATACTTCTATCGTAAATTAAAAAGTATGTACAGAAGAAGATAGCTCATAAAGATGAGGTCGGATTTCGTACCAAGATTGTTTAGTGGTGTTATAACATTGTGTTTCGGTATTTTCTTTTAGACATTGGTTTGTATGGTAATTTAGATTAGAGATTTTGAGTGTTGTATTGTTGTATGACTTCATTATGCAAGCATGGAATATCTCTAACATGAGCTCTCTTGGTGAATAAAAGACCTACCATATACCCCTAAATATTTTTTGATAGTTGGATTTTGTGGATTGTTCTACAGTTCTGACAAAAGCGTATTTGTTAGGCTTTATTTAATTTTTCTTAGCATGATATGTATATACACAGGAAAACAGATAAATACTTTTTAATATTTACAGCATTTAAGATCTGTCTAATGGTTTTAAAATTGTTTTGGTAAATATTTGTAATGGAAAGTATATACTAATAGTATAACAACCATATGTAAAACTGTGAACATTTGTAAGAGAAAGTAAAAAATAGTACCGTATAATGTATAAGCCTTGACTGAATATATTATTTGTTTCTTATTAAAGAGTTTGAGTGATATATTTTACTAACTCATACAATATTTTTATAGTAAGATTTTTTTTTACTGAATCTTCGATGATAATAATGTATTTTGTTTAGTTCCCCTCATCAGCTCTATCTTTTGATATCTGAAACAAAAAATCACTTGGTGTATAGATTATTGCGTCTAATTTGAGATGAAGTATTAGTTACAATGGATAGACTATATTGAATAGAAATTAGAAACCACTTACCAAGTTGTGTTGTTTGTCTTGAACTCCTTGATCAAAATTCTTGTCTTGTAATTGAGGTTTTTTTCAAAATGGTAGAAGTAAAAGTTCCTGCTGAAAGTAGCAACACCTTGTTTTCGACCAGTTCATCAAGAGCAAAGTATTTCAACTGTTCACATTCATCGAGTGTGTTGGTTATGTTTGGAGCTGCATCCATTGCTTACATTGGTGTTAATGCAATGGCATCATGCCAAAGAAGTCCAAGTTCATTGATTTATCGATTTCGTAAAAGGATAACTCACGTTTCAACTCGTTTTATGTCAGCAGTGTGTTTTTTGGTTATGCACTGAACCCTTATCATTGAACCGTCGTTTTGCAGACATATGTAGTTCACTAGCAGGGCCTTCATTACCGTTTCCCCATTAGGTAAAGTTAAATGAGAAGTTACTTGAGGAGATTCAAAGCTGATTACGCTACCCATAGAAGACTGAGAGAGAGTTGCTATACGAATCATGCTGAGCAATTGATTAGATGTTTTGTTTCTTTTTGACCTAGTTATTTGTTTAGCGTCTTCAGTGGTTACAGTAGTGGAAAATCTGATTGGATGAAGGAGCAGATGCTTTTCCTGATCGAAACCCATGAAAATCACCAATCTTGGTGCATCGAGTTCTTATGGTGCTAAGTTGTTGTGTTCATCTTCACTCACAATAGATCTGACTTGTCATCTACTGTTAGGACACGACAATTACTACACATGTATACATTATTTGTTATGTGCTATTAACATATTATCACATGGCTATGCTTTATGGAAATGCTACATATTGCTTATTGTAATTTATTATAGCTATGGATTATACTTTTGCTATACCATCTCTCTGCATATATATAAGTGGGATATCTTTGACCATTTCATTGTGTTGTAAACTCAGGTTAGAAAATACACATTCTATGAGAACACAACAATTGGCGACAAGGATGGGATTATTCAGCTGGAGATTTCTTTACTTCTGCATGGTCGCTTGACATCTGTTTACTTCTTGATATATTACACTGCTTAAAAGAAATTGTTTTGAGCAGTGAACATAGTTTAAATTATTACAATCAACATGTCTACTCCTACTGACCAGCTTATTCAACTACTCACTCAGCAGATGGCGCTTCAAAGGGAACAGACGGAGCAGCAGAGAGGGCAGCAGAAGGAGCAGATGGAACAGACGGAGCAGCAGGAGCAGATGGAACAACAGAAGAGAGAAAATCAACAGCTGATGAAACTACAATTCGGTTTGCAATTACTGTAAACTTACAGGACACCTGGAAGTCGTCTGCCGAAAAAAACTGAAAGGTGCTAAAACTTTGAAGTTGGTCAAGGCAGTCCAAACAGTCGGCACAAATCCACAACTTCAAGTTGATGTCAATTTACAAGCTCAAGCAAGAGGAACAACTCCGAATTTTACTGCTTTTGATCCCAACGTAGAGCTGTGAACAGACTACTTGCTACGATTCAGGACATTCGTATGAGCTAATTCGATTACTGAAGAAAGAATACCGCAGATTTTTCTAACCAATCAATGGAAAGTTATCTACAAACAGTTAACAGATTGGTCAGATCAGCAAACTCCTAAGAAAGAAGTCAACAAGCTAACAATGAAGGAAATTGAGGATTACATGATGACTCAATATAACCCAAGAACTTTCATCATCAGAGAAAGATATCGTTATTGCAGCAATATGAAAAGAAATCCAGGAGAAACAATTCAAGAGTTGGCAGCAAGAATTAGGCATGATGCTACAACTTGTGACTTTGCATCTATTACCGACGCGCAAGATGAAGCTTTACGCACTAGATTTATCTGCTCGGTCGGGAATGAAGCAATTTTGAAAACACTCTTCAAAATTAAAGATGAATAACTCACATTTGCCAGAACTATTGACATCGCCATAGAGATGGAAGAAGCGGCAAAGGTAGCAAAAGAAACTGTCCATGGGGCAGCAAATCCTGTACAAATAGTAAACAAGAAAAAGACAAATCCAAAGCCTGCAACTAATTCTACTCGGCAGAGCTGCTACAGATGTGGGAAAGATAACCACAAAGCTGTCGAATGTAGGTACAGGAATTCGGTTTGCAATTACTGTAAACTTACAGGACACCTGGAAGTCGTCTGCCGAAAAAAACTGAAAGGTGCTAAAACTTTGAAGTTGGTCAAGGCAGTCCAAACAGTCGGCACAAATCCACAACTTCAAGTTGATGTCAATTTACAAGGTCATCCAATTACATTGGAAGTAGACACAGGAGCAGGAGACAACTTCCTATCTATGGACAACTGGAAGAAAATTGGCAGTCCAGCACTAACAACGACAAACTTAGGGGGATAGGCTCCCTGAAGTCTGTCGTTAACAGGCGGCAGTGGGGCCGTGAGGCTCTGGAGACACATTAAATGTTGGTATAGCGCTGTGGGAGGAGCTGAAGGCCCACTGTGTCTTGAATCCTGAATTAACAGGATACTGTGGTACCGTCTAGTCGGCTCGACTGTAGGTCGTAAAATACTACAGCGAGTGGTACGTGGATGATAGTCCACACCTATCCAGCGTGGAATGGCAGAGTTAAGCCCATATCCAGGAACGCTGGTGAACAGGCAAGGCTGGTGAAAACGGTCAAAGTTCATATACCCATAGCAAAGTGGGGTATGGATCAGACCGTCGGTTACCTCTGGGGGCCTAACCCGCTCTAACAGATCAAGGTGATTGTTATCGACTGGGTCACCAGCCGGTTGGTTCGCATATGCAGTAAATCCCACAGGGTTGCGCGACCAGCTCAATGTACAGTCAGGCCCTAGTAAGCCAAAAGCGAATGCGTTAGTAGGCAAGCTAGGTGGAAAGGTACTCAGCCTAGGCTGCGCCCACGACTCCAATGTGAGGTGGGAGGCCGAAGAGTATAAGCGACAAGTATGCTATGAATCAGCAACCAAAGATCGGATTAACATCTTAGGAGTTTGTCTTATCAACACACATCAGGATTCACGTCAACGTAAGCAACAATTACAATTTGTCGTGAGCAAAGTACCTAATCTTAACCTTCTTGGAAGGGAGGGTATACGGCAACTTGGCATATCTGTTGGCGGATTAGTACATGGAAATGCAGACGCACTCAGCCGCTTACCCATTGGATCTGATGACAAGTTTGATGGGGAAGAAGAAGGTGAAGATGTCGATACCGTCTGTACAATCAAACACATTGGAAGTCCACTGAAACCAACAGACCCTGGGATTCTAAAGAAAGAAACGTCGAAGGATCCTGTACTTAGTACCGTGATGAGATACCTGAAGGATGGATGGCCAAAAGGAAATGACAGCAATGAAGCTGGAACTGTGACTGATGGCTATTCAATACAAGGTTTTAGGAAACTGGAGATGTCATTGTCAGCAGAAAGCGGATGTCTACTTTATGGAACGAGAGTAGTCATTAGTAGTAATATATGAGCAGATCTCCCTACCAAGTGTTTTTTGTGGATTAGATCTTGGAGTTGAGGCAATGGGTTACGACGTTGTATGGATTCGCCGAGTTTATATTGTATTTCATTTGAGAGGTATTTGAGTGGCATTTGAGTGGCATTTAAGTGGCATTTGAGTTTTGATTACTTTTTTACCTAATTTGAACTTATAGCATAAAGATTTTGAATGTATGACATTCATGAGTGGCATTTAAGAGGTATTTGAGTTTTTGATTATTTTTTTACTTGATTTGAACTTATATGGCATATAGATTTTGAATGTATGGAGCTCATATGACAACATTTTTGATGGAGTTGTAATTGACACTGAATTGTTTTTGTATATGATATAACCATCTACAACGCTATAGTTATTGTTATAGTTTTATTATTACATAATAAGTATTGCATTATATGCTTACTGGAGAATGTAATAAAATACATATCATAATAAAGTGTAATAGGTTGAATATATAGTGTTAAAGTCTATAAAAACTTTTTAATTTGTAAAGTATTTGATGACTTTACAAGAAATATCATCACATTCAGGTTCAACCACGGTGACAAGATTTTCTTCAAGTTTAAGTTTACTATCTTCCAATATAGATAGAGAAAGTTTTGAAAAATCCTCCAAGTCATTATAAATAAAAACTCTATAAATCGATAGTGTTGAATTTGTAATTGCTGCTGAATTGTTTTCGCATATGATGTATCTATCACACACACAATCGGTAGTTGTTTCGATTTCTTCATAATTGTATATAGTAGAGTTTGTAGGACTTGGGTGTTCCAAAATTAAGTTGACTAAACCCAGAGCTTGTGGAAGAGATGGAATTGATGATGATAAAGCTGGAACTAGTGACTCGTTTGTAATTTTTGTTGTTGTCGTCGTTGTCTGCGGAGTTGTGGTGATTGTTGAAGTTGTTCTTCGAATCGTAGGTAGTAATCCCTTGTCGTATAAACGAATGTAATTTAAAGCTTCATCGGTTTTGCAAACAAAGTATTCTTGAGGCCACATATCATAAGTGTCACAGGTTCTACGTTGGAGAGAAAACTGCATGAAACATGTGAGGGTAAGCATACGATATTTTAAGTTTTTTCCTAAAATATGAGTTGCTGAATTAACCGCTTCCATATTAAGAATTCCCGAAAAACATCCGGAAGCTGTTTGAGATAAAGTGAATGGTTGAATCTCTGTTGCAAGACAATAACTGCTTAGGATTGGGAATAATAGAAGATAGATTCGATATTTCATTTTTATTCAGAGAGAGAGACTTTTAACCTAGTTTATGCTTTCATCATCTAGGGTTAACTGTCTTGCATTTCGCTGGACTTTGGTTAATATGCTCCAACTAAAGTTCTATATATATAACTTTGGGATCGCATTTGTCTTTGTTATCTCCTTGACATGTGATGCTGATGATAATCTTGTTTTGAATAGATTTCAAACTTTCAAAACTCGAAAATGACAAATTTACACCTTCAATACCATTGATGTTAGCGATGATAGTAGCTATTTTCGGCTTCTCGTTGGTCGAATGATTGCATTCCACACATGCAAAGTTGGTTGTCTCAAACTCTTCTGTTGGTGGACAGATCAAACGTGAGGTGTTGTATTCAAATACACATAATTCATCATTCCAAAATAGTTTTGTATTTTGAGTAAGACCTTCCGTATTATTTTTAACCCCTATTGCACATTCCTCCTGATTCAGAGTGTATTTTGTTGGTGTATTGCAGGTCAGGCTATTTGTAGAAGTTTTGCTTTTGCAGATCCAAGAAGCGTTTTGAGCGATAATAAAACCGCAATGTAAATAGTTGGAAGGATAGAGTCTCACACAGTTTGTTCCATTTTCATCTTTATATCGAATACTCTTTTCAAAAGGTGAAAAAAATAAGACATAATTTTTTTCCATAACTCCATCTATACATTCATCGATTTCGTCGGCATAAAATACTTCACTGACATTGAAACTATCGAAACTCGAAATTGTTGAATTCACACCTTTGATTTTATTGATGTTAGCTGGATCTGATTCCTCATTTACACCTTCGATATCATTGATGGTAGTGATGTTAGCCGGAATTTCGATATCATTGATGGTAGTGATGTTAGCTGGAATTGATTCTTTGGTATCTGTAGAATCTTTACTCTTACAGATCCAAGAAGCATTTCGAGGGATGAAAAAACCGCAATATATATAGTCAGAAGGGTAGAGTCTCACACAATTTTCCCCATTTTCATCTTTATATCGTATAGTCCTTTCAAAAGGTGAAAAAACCAAGACATCGTTTTTTTCCATAGCTCTAGCTAGACATTTATCAATTTTGTTGCTATAAAACACTCCATTAGTTTTGAAACTGTCAAAAGTCGAAAGTGATGAATCTTTGATGTTAGTGATGTTAACTGGTTTTGGTTCCTTGTTGATCGAATGATCGGAATGAACGCATTGCACGCATGCAAATTTGAATGTCTCAAACTGTCTTCTTATTGGACAGATCACACGTCTGCGGTTGTATTGAAATACACATAAATCCCCATTTCGATATATTTTTGTATTTTGAGTAAGTCCTTCCGTATTATTTGTAATACCCATTTCACATTCCTCTTGATTCAAAACGTATTTTGTTGTAGTATTACAAGACACAGAATCTGTAGAAGTTGTGCCCTTGCAGATCCAAGAAGCGCTTTGAGGGATGAAAAAACCACAATATAATAAGTCAGGAGGGTAGAGTCGCACACAGTTTTTTCCATTTTCATCTTTATATCGTATAGTCCTTTCAAAAGGTGAAAAAACCAAGACATCATTTTTATCCATAGCTCCGGCTATACATTCATCAATTTCATTGGTATAAAATACCCCACTAACATTGGGAAATGTTAGTGCCAGTAGCAAGATAAATACGCAGCTCATTTTTTAAAATGTTTTTGCTTTCAGTGTTGAAAGTTGACTACTTTCTTTCTTGATGTTCTTTCTATTTATACGTAAGTGGCTAGTGGCTTGTTCAGCTCTCTGAGCTGATTTTGAAGATGTGAAACAATCTCATCAAAGTGGTTACCAAAATGTAAGTATGGTTCCAATCAAGATTGAGACAAAAGAACATGTGTTCCTGTCCAGCGAAATGAAGTCAAACCTCTTAAAATCGAAATATCTATCAAATCACCCAGTTCAGCATCTTTCAAACATTGCTTCATATCAATCAGTTCGATCGCTCTTTTGAGATCTTCAAAATCTATCAACTTGTCTTGCGGACAGCATACTTTTGGATCAAAGATCCTAGAACAGTTTAAGCATTCGAGAGGATTTGCTCTTGAAATACAATTACAGCTCAAAAGCATGCTTTGTATTGATTTACGAGCTAGATTGAATCCTAACACAAAATAAAATACTTCTTCGGTGATGAGTTGAACAAAAAGAGGATTCGAACGCTCTAAAGGAATGTGTTCAAAATGAGTCCTTATGAACTTAGGAACAAAATCAGCCAATGTAGCAATTGACTTGAATCCTTGAGTTTTTCCACTCATGTTTGTTCTGTAGTTCAGAGATAAATGAAGCAACATTTTTTGTAGCAGTTCTTTTATTTATGAGTCCTCAGATATATTTGTCGAATCAATAGGTATTATCGGGTTAACTGAGTCTTCTTTTTCATCAGGAGTATAAGCATATGGATATCCTTCCGCTATCGCAAGTAATTTATCCTTCAGACGTTGATAAGACAGTTTGCTCTGACTAGTAGGTAATAGGTAGGGATTTAATCGTGCTCTCAAACTTGTTAACATAAAGGGAGACTTCAAATCATCAGAGGAAAGATCCAAAAAAGCATTAATCCATCCATCATGCACCAAGAAACCCATTTTAGCGTTTTTCAAAACTTGTCTTCTATCAATCCAGTTGATAGCATCACCCAATTCTTTTTTGGTAGGTGTAGCACCTTCAACCATTTCAGCATATCTTTTACAAGTCATACATTTATCATCAACGTGTGAACAGTAACAGTTTAGCAGTGATAGATTGGTTGCTTGCTTGTAAAAACTTCCTCCTAGTACACAGTATACACATTCTTCCGTAAAATAAATCCTCAACATTTCATCAGAAACCTCAGCCAAAAAAGTCTTAGGTCCTATAGCATCGGAAGCTTCATGGTGAGCAAAGTCTTCAACATGTAACATATTTGTTGTTGTTCCGTTAAATTACCAAACACGAATGATCCGTTTTCAAATTGAAATACCTATTTAATCATTCATTACTTTTTCTTTTTTTTGAGGTTAATTGTTATGCTAGCTCATGTAGATCTTCATAAATGCTTTAATTTCAACCTGACAACCATCGATTGGGCAAGGTTTTACTTCTGATGAGCATTCAGTAAGTGCTTTTTCCTTACACTCACTACAGTAAATGAGATGACCACATGGAAGAGAGATATGATTTGCAATTACTTTTTTTTCATGTGACTCAGACACACATTGAGCGAGTTTGCTTTGCTTAGTCTGATCTTTATCTTTTTTTAACGAATCAATTGATTTAGCATCATTTTTTAACAGTGTTGACGAATTCTCAACAGATGTAAAATCATTTTCAAAAGTATGTAAGGCTTCAATCATAAAACCTATTTGCTCAAAAGGTTTTCCATTTAACACTAAAACTTGTTCGATATCGTTTTGACTGTATCCTAGTTTTTTGCAAATAAGTTTCATTTCTTCGGTGTCATTGTTGTACGTTATTTGTTTTAATTTTTCTCGATATTTTTCAACCCGTCGCTTACACCTTTTGCCTTTGTCCGTTCGCATGTAAACATCCTCAACATACTCTTCACCTTTACTCCCGAGTAAAAAATAACAGTCAGGGAACCATCGACAGTGTTCCTCCCACGGTAGATCACTCTCTTCCCATTCTTTAAGTTCACCTGAGCAAAAGAAGCATTTTACACTATCTCCGAACTTAGTATAGTAGAAACCTGCATTGGAAAGGAGTTTCATGGAGACTTTACCCTTCCATTGTTTGAAACTGTCTTCTCTAGATGTTTCAGTAGCAAAACGTGGTGTACCAGCACGATCAATTGATATACCTAGAGGTAATACTTCTGCAGTTAAATCTCCTCTTCTAGTTTTTTGTTCTTCCATCGTAAAACTTTTGACAATTGAGATGTTTTTCGTTTCATCTGCAAGTAGTTTCTTAGGTCTATACACACGATTGTGAGTATTAAATCCTCTAACAAATCGACAAAACGGAAAACTTTTAGCATGTTCTTTCATCGGATGTTCATCTTCATCCTTCCAGTTTAGTAATACCCCTCGGCAAAAAGCACATCGAACAGCGTTGTCTTTTTCAAGGTTATAGAAACCAGCTCCAGCCATGTTTTCACCACAATGTTTACCTACTCGTCTCCAGTTTGTAAGAAATGATTTTCTTCGATAACTTTCATCAAGCATTAAAGTCTCTCTTTCATAAAAAGAGAGTTCATTGCCAATGAACTTGAAAAAGTCCGTTGGGGAAAGTTGCGCAATAGTTTTGTGTAATTTTAATGACAAAAGACTACAGTGATTATCCGGATAAGTTGCGACGACATAAGTTATTGCAGCGGTATCAGGAACAGTTCGTTGTAAAAACAACGACGAAGTAACGAGTAAACTATCATCTATCCATTCGGTGCAGTCTTTAGTATTTTCAAAGCAATTCCGAGTTTTTCGCATTTCTTTTTTTTCATTATAAATAGTGTTTGCTACATATCTGTTGTTTGTTACTCGACACATTATTTATATATAACATAAGTAATAGCTTCAGTTATTACTCAAGTTGAAGTTTTGTTGGAAAGTTCTTTCCCTTTGATCTAGTTCGTTGTTATTCTAAAAAAAAGGATAATGCTTTATAGCAAAAAATAAAAAAAGACTAAAGTTTCAACTTTTTTCAACATACTTGAATTGATTATTATTGTAATAGAATGTAAATACTTACATCAGAAATGAAGACTTGTCTTTCTTTGAATTAAAATGAATGATATTCCTAGTTGTTTGAACTTGAGCTGCTTTCTATAAAATTCGGATGAAGAAGGAGTACTTTTTTCATTTTGAAGTCCTGAAATAATAATAATGATAATAAAACATAATTAGAACTTACATACATCATTTTTTGGTATCTTAAATAGTGAATAATCTTGTTTTTTTCAGAAAATGTCTTCACATTTAAATTGATTACAATTAAAACAAAATATAAATACTTACATCACAAATGAAGACTTGTTTTCTTTGAGTTAGAGGAATTATACACATAGTTGTTTGAACTTTAGCTGTTTCCTATGTAATTCAAATGATAAAGAAGGAGTGCTGTAGTAGATGATGATGTAGTAGATCTTGTTCCTTCAGTTACTAACGATGAAGTGAATGCTTTCTGTATGAAAACAGTGCTTCTTATATAGCTTAAGTTGCACTGCTATGAATCAGCGTTATTTTCACGTGAATGAAAACCGTTGCTTTCGCGGGAATAAATAATTTATTTTCAGGTGAATAAAAACCAATGTTTTCGCGGGAACAAATAGTTTATTTTCACGCGAATAGAAACCGTTGCTTTTGCGGGAATGGAGTTTTTATTTTCACGCGGATAGAAACCAATGCTTTCGCCTGAATAAAAATGTTATTTTCCCACGAATACAAACCAATGCTTTCGCGGGAATAACTAATTTATTTTCACGCGAATGGAAACCGTTGCTTTCGCGGGAATAAAAATTTTATTTTCCCGCGAATACAAACCAATGTTTTCGCGGGAATAAATAATTTATTTTCACGCGAATGGAAACCGTTGTTTTCGCGGGAATAAACATTTTATTTTCCCGCGAATACAAACCAATGCTTTCGCGGGAATAAATAATTTATTTTCACGCGAATAAAAACCAATGTTTTCACGGGAATAAATAGTTTATTTTCACGCGAATAGAAACCATTGCTTTTGCTGGAATGGAAATTTTATTTTCACGCAGATAGAAACCAATACTTTCGAGGGAATAAAAATTTTCTTTTCCCGCGAATACAAACCAATGCTTTCGCGGGAATAAATAATTCATTTTCACGCGAATGGAAACCGTTGCTTTCGCGGGAATAAAAATTTTATTTTCCCGCGAATACAAACCAATGCTTTCGCGGGAATCAATAATTTATTTTCACGCGAATAAAAACCAATGTTTTTGCGGGAATAAATAGTTTATTTTCACGCGAATAGAAACCGTTGCTTTCGCGGAAATGAAAGTTTTATTTTCACGCGGATAGAAACCAATGCTTTCGCGGGAATAAAACAATTATTTCCATAGGGATAAAACCGTTGCTTTCGCGGGAGTAAAAAAAATAATTTTCACGCGAATAAAAACCAATGCTTTCGCGGGAATATCACGTGAAAAACTGCTGAGTCATAGATATATTATAAAGAAGGTTTCACGAGATGGTTTTCATAGGGTTAATTAGTACAGCTTTAGCTAATTAAGAAGCAGTGTTTTCACACAGAAAGCATCCAGTTCTACAATAGCTAGCAAAGAAGCAACATCTACACACCAACTACTACATTTACTTGAAACTATAGAAAGACTTTCAGTCAATAAGGTGAGAATCACTAAATAATTCTTTAACATATATTGATAGAAAACTTCAACTAGATTTGCTATAATACTTCAGAAAGTTAATTTTATGTTGTAATATTTTGTTCTTATTAATAAAAGATCAAATAGTTTCACCATAATGCATCAGAAAAATTATTTTGGTTTTGATTATGTGTTTATTTTATAAATATCTAGTTAGTTTATTCTTTTCAAATATTTTTCAAATTCCAACCATCTGTTACATATTTTTTACTGTCTTTTCAGTTCCAACTTCTCACTGAACGCTCTGAATATGAATGAAGACCGTAATACCTCATTTCTCTCAACATTCGAACCATACTTTGATGATAAAGAAAATATCCTTCCTGATTCACATATAATAAGAAGGAAACTAACAACAGTTCGACCAAAGCCATGGGATTCGGATAGAAATAAAACGATTGACTATGCTTGGACTTTGAAAGCACCTTCTCTTTCTCATCTTTCCTGCTTGTCAAAAAATGCTGCTAGTTTGCTCAATTCTTGCGATACCAATGACAGAGTAATGGTTGGAAGGTTTCGACCACTTCGCTTAAATCAAACACCATCACTTCTCGAGATAATCTCCATCGAAAGACCAGCTGAGGATGTATATAAAGACTTATGCATTATCCGCTACAATGTCGAAACATTTGGCAACAGACGACAAGTGAGGTCCATGGTGAGAAATGAGGATTACAACAAATTAGCTCCAACACAACCGGATGTTCCAAAACTGGTGGTTTTTATGGGATTCGATTCAGACAAGCATCCAATCTTTCACCCTATCAACTTCCCATCCAATATTTCCCTTGAGGAAGCTAAACAGCTAAGTAGAATAATAAAAAAAAAAACACCTAGTCAGTTGATCAGTATGGTTCGGATCGCAACACTCTCTCAATTTGCTGTTGGAAGTGTAATCAGTTTTGAATCTCCTCAAATATCAACTCAGTTAACATTACCTAATGGAGAAGTGGTGATGGATGCGCTACTGGTAAACTACAGATGTTTGCAATACGATGGTTTGATGATGGGAGTTCTATATATACCTGAAAAACATGCTAGCGACGTCAAACGAATTGGAACAGGAGTCATACTTGTAAGAAATCGTGAAGTTAGTAGATTTGGTTATCATCGACATGATATAATCACATTCACAGCATTACAAGCGATAGAAACGGCTCAAAACCTATCCAACAAACTTGATGATTCCAACCAGATGAAGTACTTTACTAGAGATGAGGTTATTGAGAACAAGGTCTTAGTGCTTTCAATGGGAGTGGGAAACACATCTTCTACATCTTTGAGAGGACCAACACCCCCTGGTGAAAACTATATTCAAGAAGAGCAAGTCAGACAACACAACCCAGTGAGTGTTTTTTATTTATTGTAAACTAACTGATATAAGTAATACTTCCAATTAGATAAAAATTATTTATAAAGCAATTATTTTTTGTTTTGCTTTAGATAGAAGAGAGAGAATCAAAAACACTTGATGAAAATTATGCTCAAGAAAAAACAAACCGAACAATATAACTTGGTGAGTTACTTCCCTTTACTATATAATGTTAACTAACCAATGTAAAAATAACTATAATTCAAATTCATGTAATTATTTTACATTTTTGTTTAATCATCCTATACTAATACATAACTTTTTATTTTAGTTTATTATGGAATCAAAAGTACATAGAACAGAAGTCTTCCTTCCTAAGTTATAACATCAGTACAACAATGACAACATTGTAAAGAAAAAGACTATCATCCATTGATTGTCATTACAAGTTGTTGTGCTTTGTATTACTTAGTATTTACTAACTCTAGCTATATTATACAAGAATATGTTGCTACTTATTATGTAATAAGTGTATATAATCATATATTGATTCAATGTAGTTATATCTCCTCGTTCTTCTCTCCTCTCTCTCAAAATATCATATGAGTTCGAGTTACGTAAAAAAATTATCAAAACTTGAATGTCATACATTCAAAATCTATATGCTATAAGTTCAAATTAAGTAAAAAAATAATCAAAACTCAAATGCCACTTAAATGCCACTCAAATGCCACTCAAATACCTCTCAAATGAAATACAATATAAACTCGGCGAATTCATCCAACGCCGTAACTCATTGCATAACCCTCAAGATCAAATCCACAAAAAAACACTTGGTAGGGAGATCTGCTCATGTATTACTACTGTCATTCCTCTCTCTCTTCAGAGACAAGTTCTTCAACTTTTACATCTGGGAAATTTTGGCATGCAGAGAATGAAGCAACTCGCAAGAACTGCAGTCTACTGGCCCAAGATGGATCAAGACATCACGGACACTGCTCACAAGTGTATTTCCTGCAATGAGCATCAAAACAAGCCGGATCGGTTACCAAATCACCCTTGGATGCTGCCCAAGAAGCCATGGAGCAGAGTACACATTCACCATGCGATTAACTTCATGGGAACCAATTGGTTGGTGTTAGTAGATGCATACACAAAGTACCCCTGTATACATCCTACCACTTCTATATCAACCAAAGTAACAACCGAATTACTCGAGGAGGATTTTGCTCGTTTCGGATACCCTCATACTATAGTTTCAGATAATGGAGCAACTTTTACTTCCGAGGAATTTCAGGATTGGTGCAGAAACCGAGGAATCATTCATCTTACTGGTGCACCATACCATCCAGCCAAAAACGGAGCTGCAGAAAGGCTGGTTCAATCATTCAAACAAGCTCTCAAGAAGTCTACTCTTTCAGCCAAACCGGCATTACAAGAGTTCTTGATGCAGTATCGAAGGACACCACTGTCTTATGGCTACTCACCTAGTGAACTGTTGAATGGAAGACAAATCAGAACAAAGATCGACACATTACTGCCATCACTTGCTCAATTAGCTCAAGGTAAACAGATGCAGGATAATCGATCTACCAAGACAGTACATCATTACACAGTAGGAACACCATGCTATGCTCTATACTGTGGACCAAGAAGAGATAAACTGCCTAAATGGGTGGCAGCTGTTGTAGTGAAGGTGTTCGGAAGCAGAAGTGTTAACGTCAGAGTACAGCCCAGAGGACCAACCTGGAAGAGACACTTGGATCAACTCTGTCCTAGGCATACTTCTCCTGAAGATGACGAACCACCGGATGAAATATCCACTACATCACAAAACCCACAACCACAACTATTACCTGCAGCACATGAACCACGACCACCAACAAAACGTCGAAATCCTAGATTACCTGATGGCAATGAATACAACGGGGATAATCCCAGACGCTCAGAGAGGAATACTAATCGCTGAAGTAACAAGGATGACTTCAAGCTAGCAGGGAGGTGTTAGGACATGACAATTACTACACATGTATACATTATTTGTTATGTGCTATTAACAAATTATCACATGGCTATGCTTTATGGAAATGCTACATATTGCTTATTGTAATTTATTATAGCTATGGATTATACTTTTGTATACCAGCTCTCTGCATATATATAAGTGGGATATCTTTGACCATTTCATTGTATTGTAAACTCAGGTTAGAAAATACACATTCTATGAGAACACAACATCTACTACCAAATGTTTCGACGTTGTTGAGGATAATGAACAATTTTTATTGACATCCTCAGCCGGTGTTTCAATGTAAGTTATCTCCAAAAGTGATGGTGTTGAATTTAGATGAAGTGGTTGAAACGTTCCAATCCTTATGTTTCATTTATATGACAAGAGTTCAGCATACTAGCAGCGTTTTTTTGGGGCAGGAAAGATTTGAATTAGCAGGATCTTTCAGACTGAACGCATAGTCAATTGTTTTATTTTTATTGTAATTCCATGGTTTCAGTCAAAGTTCTTGTAGTCTCTTCCTTGCTATAGGCGAATCAGGTGGAATGTTTTCTTTCCCATCAGGATATGGTTCAAATGCTGAAAGGCTCTTAGTTCTGTCGACGTAATCATAGTATTGAGTGAGAAGTTGAACTGGACAGTGAACAGTAGTGAACCTTATATAGTTAAAGTTGCACTGATTGCTCTAATCAGCTCTCCTTTTTTTCACGCAAAAAATGTGTCTTTTTCAGATAAGAAATGTTGCTTTTATAGAAAAAAATGTCGTTTCGTTTGGGCGGAACAAAGTTTTTTTCCTGAAAAAAGTTCGTTTTTTTTTCATAAAGACAGTGTTGTTTGTTTAGCGCAAAATTGTTTGTTTTTTATGCGACTTCCTATTCATGTTGTATATACATGTATTGAATTATGGTGCAAAGAAAAAATTATTTTTTGCGCGAAATCCCCCTTATGCTACACCAGTTTTCTTGGCACGAATAAACAAGCTCATCCAACTTTTTATATGATGTAAGTAGTAAAAAGGGAAAAGATATCAGTCATGGAGTCTAAGAAGGAGAAGGCTCTCCTGAATCCAGGTACTTGAAGTACACCTCTGTTCCCATGCGAACCTGTGAGGTAGCTTTTTGTGTGCACCAGTTGTTTAGAATGTATGTTAATTTAATAGTGTTCAATGTTGATTAATACATTGTATGGTGTGTTGGATGTTCTGGAGGTTATCCTGGAGGTTTTCATGGAGGTTCTCATGGTCCGCCGGGTGCGTTTTTGTGTGCACCAGAAGTTTAGGTATTTATTGGTGTGGTATGTTGATTTATCTTCCGGTGCCTTTTTGTGTGCGCCAGGAGGTTTTGACGAATGGTGTGATGTTGATTTAGGCACGGGTTTGTACAATGTTAGATGTTTGAGTATTGTATAGAAATGAAGCGGTTGTATTATTGTATAACTTCATTATTATATAATCGTGAAAAATCTTTGTTACAAGTTCTATTGGTGAAAAAATACCTAATGTATACCCCTAAAATATTGTTGCTAGATATTTTGGTTAGTTTTACAGTTCTGTCAAAAGCGTCTTTGTTAGTTTTTACATTTTTTGATAACATAATTCATATAGATAGATATGAAAAACTACTATCATAAGCTGGAAAGTATGTATAGCTCTTTATCTATAACCATGTATTTGTAAACATAAAGTTCGATTTTGTACCAATATTATTTTACAGGTATTGTACATAGAGTATACAAGAGTTAAATATACTGTTCACAATACTCTAGCAAATTTTGTATTGAATTGTACGAATCGCTCAATCATTTACATCAGCACTGATTCCCACTTCAAAATCATCAAATTCCTCGAGTAGAAAATGTTTAAGATCGGCTTCAACAATTGATTTTAATATCTCCTCATTGTATTTTGCTTGGTCACGATTTCTTTCCTAATCAGTACTGAATGAAGAGATAAATACGACTTCATGTTTTCCATTAACATTTTCACTCATTTTGTTCCCTCTGTGAAACATCACACCCAGAACATGTCCTCACCTTTCTCTCTCCATTTTTGTTTGAGATATATCGGATACAATTTATGACAGATTCTTCTCAATTGAATCAATGAGGAACGAATCTCCCAACAACATTGATGTAAGGGAATATCGTCCATTGTTTGAAATTACTGAGAGTTTCAATGTCCAAGCTACGTTTGAGTTCGTGCTTAGTCATCATTCTCAAGCGTCGTGTTTCCTCATTAACTTCACTTGTCGTTAGACACTTTGTGCTAACACGTTTGACCTCATAGCAAGTGGTATTTTTATTTTTCGGATTTTCCTTTTTACCTAAGTACACAATGTTAAAAGGTACTGGGTAAATATCACGATTCACGTTTTCAGCTATTCTACCCGCACCAAGAATTTTGTTGTTGTCAAACTCTTTGAAATCCGGATTGCCAAAGTGGTGGAATCTACTCTTTTACGCATCACAGAGAACACATGCATAGCGGTTGCGATAGGAAGATCTTCTATCACTTGGTACGTTCCAACCTTTGCTGTTTTACTCGTTTGAGAAGCTGCAGTTTTTGCAATTCACTTGTTTTCCATTTTTTTGAGAGATTCAATCATTTTTTGAGCTTTCTCCGCAAAGATTATTGCATCCTTATCAGAGGAGGAGCTCGTTTTCTTACTACCTGCTTTTTTGGAACATGTTTCTCCCTCTTAGGAGTTGATTTGGTTGTGCCGTTTTTTTTTCCGGTTGGATACGGGTCTGTGGAAAGGAGAGCTTCAGAAAGCTTATCCATGATAATCTAAAAATAAAATAACAATTTTTGCAAAAATATAAACAAATAAAACATTCTGTTTACTTTTTAAGCACAACTAAAAATAAATGATTAAAATTTAGTGGTCAACTATCTGAGATTACAGCACTTCCAGTTAACTATTAGCGTTTGCTGGTAAATAATATCAATTTGTTAATTAATACCTTAGTATTATGAGTCTTTTTATTACTTACTGAGAAACCTATTAGTAATAGAAGTAGATGCTGTAGTAGATGTTGCTTCTTCGAATGCTATTGCTGAAGTGGATGATTTCTGTGTAGAAGCACTGCTTCTTTAATAGTAAAAGTTATACGGAACACCATAAGGTTTCCGTGCGAATGTTATCTTTTGTTCATAAAAATAAAACTTTTTTTGCAAAAATCTGGTAATGATAAAGGGTATTTGCACGAAAAATGCTGTTTTCGCTTGAAAAACAACAGTATTCCCCCGAATAGAAACATTTTTAGCTGCCAAAAAAAACAACCTTCACGCGAGGAAACAGTTATTTCGGTGCAAATACTAAATTGTCTTGTGTAACAGAAGGGATTTGCTATTCGTGCGAAAACATTTGGTTTCATTCTCGCAAAAAAAACAAAAATTTCACGTGAATAAAAACATTTTCAGCTCCAACAAAAAAACGCAACCTTCGCGCGAGAAAAAGTTATTTCCACGTGTCTAAAAACGTTTTTTTTTGAGCAAATGATAAACTTTTATGTTATAAGAAGGGGATTTGCTATCCGCGCAAAAACATTTGGTTTCATTCGCAAGAAAAAAACATGAATATTTTTGCGCTTAAAACGAATTTCAGCTGCAAAAAATGCAACCTTCACGCGAGGAAACAGTTATTTCTGCGCAATTGAAATGTTGTTTGTTATAAAAAAAGATTTTTTATTCACGCGAGAACATTTAGTTTCATTCGCGCAAAAAATAAACACCAAGCTACCCGTGAATAAAAACTTTTTTCAGTTATAACAAAAAACACTACCTTCGCGCGAGCACAAATTATTTCCGCACGACTAAAAATGTTTTTTTCGCGCAAATAAAATATGGTTTTTTTTATAGAAAAAGGGATTTGCTATTTGCCCGAAAACGTTGGGTTTCATTCGCGGAAAAAAAAATGTGCGAATAAAAACATTTTCAGCACCAACAAAAAACACAAACTTCAGACGAGAAAAAATTTATTTCCACGCAACTAAAAATGTTTTTTCCCACAACTAAAAAAAATGGTTTCTCATAAAACGGGATTGGCTATTCGCGCAAAGACATTTGTTTCATTTGCGCAAAAAAAAATGAACAAGTTTGCGCGAATAAAAACATTTTCAGCTCCAACAAAAAACACAACCTTCTCAGGGGAAAAACTATTTCGCATGACTACAGACGATTTTTCATACAGAAATGTATCTTTTATATTTGCGCAGAAACATCCTTGACAGTATATATGCACATGGTTATAGTTAGCGCGTGGAAAGCTTCCATTTTTTTACCAAAAGGCAACTGTTCGCGCGGAAGTAACACGTATTCTGTACTTAAAGCTCTCTGGGTCAATCGGTGCAAATTCAGCTATTTAAGAACCAATGTTTGGACACAGAAAGCATCCACTTCATCATAAGCAACTGAAGGGACAACATCTACTACATCATCTACTACAACTACTCAAAGGACTTTCTCTGTTGAGGTAAAAATAATAAATAATTATTTTTTACCAACTGACATACTCAACTCACTGCAGCATTGAGTATATATCTTCAAATTATTTACGAAGAAATCAAAATCAATAACTCGGATTTTTATTCTATCTTTCTAGAATGAATAGACAAGCCAATGCAAAACAATTGAAAAATGAAGATCCGGAATCCTAGCAAGTTTCTCCTCCATCCTCTTCTCCCATTATCAATCTGTCTTCAAACAGAGTTCTACAATCTCAAGCAAAAAAGAAGATGATGATGACAAAAACTGCAAAAAAAAGCGATGTTTTGGATGTTGTCGACAATATACTTCTTCGATACACTAAGAGTCCCTTTCAAGCTGCCCAAGTCAACAACCTAGGAGCTCTCACCATCAAGAGCGCCTCTCTGTTAAATACTCTATCTTCAGCTTGCCGAAAAAACATTGAATAAACAGTTGAGATTCGGGATCTACCAATACCGACTGT
Source organism: Cryptosula pallasiana (assembly GCA_945261195.1). Taxonomy (NCBI): domain Eukaryota; kingdom Metazoa; phylum Bryozoa; class Gymnolaemata; order Cheilostomatida; family Cryptosulidae; genus Cryptosula; species Cryptosula pallasiana. The sequence continues at coordinate 43,576 of CALYOO010000225.1, forward strand.
GATACAGGTCCTAACCATTGAATTTCATCAAAAAGCCAATTGTAGCATCATATACAACTAACAAAAGAATGAAAAGATAGTTCGAGTAAAGACTGCTATTTTAAGCCAATGATTCTGATCTACATGGGTGAGGAAAAGACAGGACTAACAATTTTTCATTCTACTAATGAATACGGATGTTGGTAGAAGACAAAGAACGCATTTGACGTAATATCAAGCAAGAATATGAGACAAATCATTGCTTATTTTGACGTAGCTCATTTGTGCAATTTCCCACCAAAGAGTGTAATAAGTTTAGAAAACCTGAAAATGCTAAGAAAAAGTGGGAGACATTGGAGCGAGACTGGTGAGCCTTTTGTAGTTCAATACAGATGCTTGATAGATGGAGAGTTGCTGGTTGGAGATATGTACATTCCTCTTCAAATAGCTTCAACTGTGATATCGGAATTATGTGGAGTTATTCTGTTCAAAGAACTAACACAAGCTGCAAACAATTCGATTTCTTACGACGTCAGCATACTCACAGCTCACCAAGTTTTCATTCAAGTCCCTGAACTGACTGATAGTCTAAAACTTCATGATTTTCTCAACAACATTGATGATGATGAAAAAGAAAAAGGTCCAAAACAGTACCTCCAAAAACTAATCTATAACTCAAGGGAATCATATCACTATCAAGGATGGTGAGTTTTATTCATTTTATTATAAATTCAAAATAAAAATTTTAAGCTAAAATATAAACTGTTGTACAACAGTCTCATTAGTTAATGTCTTTTAGATGTCAATAAAGAATGCCTGCTGAGAAAGAGAGATAGTGAGACTTACTCATGACTTGCAAGAGATGAGCTCAATATTAACTTTGAAAATTACAGAACTAGTTTCATAGGTTTCACAATAAACAACGTATACACTAAACTGCTTCGTACACTTTACTGATTTTATTTGCTATAACCATTAAGAACTTCATTATAATGTTTTATTTAGCAATTCGGATTATCATATGAGAACTCCATCTATTCCTTCTACCATACAATAACTGTAAGATTTGATAATTCGTGCGGAAAGCTTATACAACATAAAGGCCTTCGTGCAAAAATAGAAAATGTTTTTCCTCTGAAAACCTCACATATGTAGCCTAAAGAGGTTTTTGCGCAAAGAACATCGTTTTTCCATGTGAATGATACATTATTTTCCGTTCCACTTCAACAACAGTGACTGAAGGAATGGCATCTACGACACCATTTACTGCAACTACTAGGAGGTTTCTCTGTATTAGGTTAAAAAATAAGAAATAATTAATTAGCAGTAGTTGAAGAATTTACCTAACTGCTCTCTAAAAAGATGTACTCATAAACCTCTCAGGTTTGCTCTCAGAACTGCATAGTTTTAGCAGTTGACAAAATTAAGTTTGAATAAAGGGATACCAATTGATCTCTAAATACTTATTATCTCCTATATTTATGTACCTTGCTTAGCTTTGATAAAATATATTTGTTTATTTTACAACAGTTTAAAAGGTTTTTATCATCATTATCGAAACCAATCAATCCTCACTTATTCAAAAATTATCAATATTGCGATGTTATGTAAGCTTTAAAACTATTTGTTATACTCTGGTAATAAATCTTGCTTAGTAATAATAAATCACAGGTACAAACTTTGGTAGCAGTTTTTAGTATTGTTTTAGGAGAGAGAACGGGATATGTTCTCATCAAACTCGACAGGTTGGATCCTTATGGCCGAATTGAGTTGACCTTCACAGGAAGTACTGATCATTACACAGATCTTTACAACTCGTTTCTACAAATCTAAGCCCCAGTTGTCCAAGATGATGGAAGTGTTATTTCAAGTACCTATGACAACACTCTGCGTGGATGGGAAACTCAACCCACAGAAAATTCAACAGGTTGAAAATGTCTATATAATGTAGTACTGTTGAATACGCCGACAGTTGTGGTTTGCAATCCTACTTTTTGCAAATACTAGAAACTAGCACAACTATGTAATAAAGAATTACCAGGGAACGTTGGAGGGTAGGGTGTACGGTGATTCAACAGGAAAACACAGTGCTCAACACATCACCGCAGGCAAAATAAAACGGGAGATCATTAATCAGTGGTGGAATGACATTGGAGTTTACCGGCAAACCCCATGTTGCACTGTTTCATCAGAAAAAACTTATAGTTTCCGGTTGTACTATCCAACTGGAGTTTGAATGGGCATCCAGCGAACTGTCCTTGTTCGTCGCTAGTGAGTCATCAACTGGAGCGAAGATCAGAATCGTCAAGTATGAACTAGATCTTTGCAAAGTCAAGGTAAATCCTAGAATACAAAACTCTCAACTTAGTTTGGCGTTGGAATGCCCAACCACATTTATCCAAATGAGCGAAAGTGTCTAAAGTTGCATGGACTTTGCAATGGAGTTTCTCAGGTTGATATAACAATGGGAGATAACAAACAGAAATCCAAACCAATCTATTTAGGTTTGGTTGATCACTACGCTCTGAGCGGCCGTTCCGCCAAGAACCCATATAGGATGCGGTACGGTAATGTCAACAGTGTTGTATTGCGAGTTGGTGATTGTTCGGTTGAAAAAAGATATGAACCAGACTACAACAAAGAAATATTCGGGTTAGATAATGATCAATTTTGACACACTACTGGATCTTTGCTCAAATGGTGGAAGTAGTGGCGTTACGAGAGAGCAATATCTAGACGGCACCACAATTTACAGATTGTATTTGACTGGTGATTTTCTCAAAGGAAGTTTTCGCTCTATGAAAAATGTCACTACAAGTGTGGAAATTCCGTTAAGCACCAACACAGCCCGATGTTGGTCTCGGGTACCGTACTTTGTAAACGATTGTTTATTGGAGGTGGATAGCACTCTTCAACCAGCGGTTTCGGGAGACAGAGTGCTCTAAATAGTGGGCTAGAAATGAAAACCATACATATTTGATGCATATTATCTTCGGATGATGTCGCAGTAAAGGTATTTACGTTGGAGCTAGAGATCAGTTTTGGACCCTAATGTTCAAATTTTCAACAGGGTGTTTTGTATTCAACACTTATTGTTCTCATTAACCTGGAGAGCACTGGTTTGCTGTGTACGCCAAAAATTTGGGTGTGGACTTCTTTAACTCATTTGGACGTCCTGTTTTTGTTTACCCTGACGAATGCAAGTTGCTGATGAGACAAAGAGGAAATGATTCAATACGGAGTAATGAGACGCAGGTGCAAAGGTTTTTGTCAACTGTATACAGTGATTACTGTCTATAATTTTGTTTACTGATTAGCAGAGGTTGGAGTATGGATGAAATTGTGAGAAGCTTGTGAGATATTGGACACAATGAGATGAGAGATCACTCAATGAGAAGATTTATCCTACAGGCTTATCTTAGCTATGAGTTTACACAAGACAACACGCTATAAGTAATAGATTAAGTACATATACAAGGGACAAATTTGCTAAGTCAATTGTTAAAGTGACTTATTATAAATTAATTTAATTTAATAACAAACAAAATGGATATAAATGCAAACTGACTTAGGATTTGTATTGATTACTATGAATCCTAAGAAACTAGTGTGTAATGTTCAAAGTTAATGTTGAGTTCATTTCTTGCAAGCTGCAAGTGCGAATCTTTCCACCTCTCTTTCTGGGCAATACGTTTTTGGTTGGATCTAAAAGACATAGTAATTGATGAAACTACCATATATCAGTGTACGAACTAGTCTGGAAATTACTTTTGAGTCTATGATAAATCGAATGAAAATTACCATCATTGATAGTGATATGCGTCCCTTGAGTTAGCGATCAGGTCCTAAATCAGTTGTCTCGGACATTATTCTTTTTTGACCTCATCAAAGAAGGTGAGAAAGACATGAAGATCCATGGTATCAGACAGTTTGCAGGCTGGAATGAAAGCTTGAAGAGCGGGGAGCAGGATGAGGTCGTAGGAAATTGTGTTGTCTGCAGCTTGTTTCAGTTCTTTGAATAGGACAACTCCGCATTTTTCCGATACCACTGCTGAAGCTATTTGATGAGGAATGTAGATATCTCCAATCAGTAACCCTTCATTCACCATACATCTATGTTGAGCCACAAGAGTCTCGGCATTTTCTTAGCATTCCTGTGTTTTCAAACCTTATAGCGCTGTCTGGCGGAAAATTGTGCAGGTCAGCTACATTGAAATAGGCTTGAAATTGTCTTATACTTTTGCCTGAAAATGTGTCGAATGCGTCCTTTAACTTTAAACAGCTTCCAGATCTATTGGCTGTACAAACAATTGCTTTTCCAGTCTCTCGCTCACCCATGTAAACCAAAACCGTTGGACGCTATTGCTTAGCTTTATTAACGAGCAATCTTATCTCACTTAAAATATCACTCTTTACTCGGACCCTCTTTTTATCCTATCGGTAGTAGTAGATTTTGGTGCACTTTGCTTCATCACGAAATTCAACGGAAAAAACCTGCGTAACCGTTGGCGTTGGTAGATCTTGAATTTCCGCTGTCGTTTCAAGGTCTTTTCGGCAAACTGAAGACACTGCGTTTAACAAAGCAGGGCTCTTGTAGGTGAGGACGGTCAAGTTGTTGTTTCTGGCATCTTGAAATGGATCTAAGTGTGTCAGAGCAGAGTGTCGTCTCCAACATCCATCACAACTCTCGCTTTGCAGTTCGAGTCATCATCAACATTATCCATAGTATCTTCATCTTCTTTTGACAAATCAAACACGGGACATTTTATCGCTTGATCGTTTTAGCGCTAATTGAAGATGAGGGCAGAGAAAAAATTTGCTTGTAGTTCTGACTTTTCAATCATCAATTGGCTTCTAGCATCTTGACTATTCTTTTTTGTTAGGATGTCGAAGATGGAAGATGATGGAGAAAGAACTTCCTGGGAATTTGGTTCCTCATCCAACAATTGACGATTCATTCTGAAAAATGTAACTTAAAAATGAGAGTTTCTGATTATCAATTCTTTTTGATCCATTTAAAGATACACACACCATGAAACAGTCAGTTGAGTGTCGCTGCTAGTGACAAATAGCAATTAATCATGTTAGTAGTAATAGGGGATCAGATCTCTGTCATGTAGTCTAAGGAGAAGGTTCTCCTGGTTCCAAGTGTACTTGAAGTAGGCACCAGGTACCATAATAACCTGTGAGGTACCTTTTTGTGTGTAGCAGTTGTTCAGAATGTATGGAATTTATAGTGTGGAATGTTGATTTACATCTTGGTTTGTATGTTATGGTGTGTTGGAGTTTCTCCTGGTCTTATGGGGCGATGCCTTTTTGTGTGCAGCAGGTGTTTGGAATTATTTATGTTGGGTGAAGTACTTTTTGTGCGCAACAGGTGTTTACAATGTATGGAATATGATACTGTGGAATGTAAATTTAGACATTGGTATGTTATGGTATTTGTGTTGGAGGTTATCCTGGTCCTGTTTATTGGTGCTGAGGTAAAATTTTGGGTGCACCAGGTATTTAGAGCTTTTTTTATTGCCGGAGGTACTTTTTTGTGTGCACCAGGGGTTTTAATTTTCTGTGTTGTATTTATTTTGAAGGGGGTTTGTATTGTGATTTTTATGTCAGTTTAGATCATGAGGTTGACTAGTTCATAAACGTGTAGGTTTATACTGAGTTTTGTAGTGTGAGTTTGATTGTTGGATTAACATTGTATACTTATTGGTATAGTTTTATCACAAGACACTTTAAGCTGTTTCCAATGATTGTATAACTTTATTATATAAGAAGCAATATAGATATGCATGAAATATATCTAACATGAGTTCGAAAGAATGTACAAAAAAAGACAGTTGTTTATCTAATTGTACACATTTGTAAATACGAGGACTGATTTTAAAAAAAAATTTTAGTCAATTTCAATTGGTATAATTTTTAAAGGCGTTCTTTATCCCAAACTTTTTTTAGGTAATTCTTTTTAAATACTTGTTAATATGACGATTTTTAGAACTTTTAGAACAGTTTCAAAATTGTTTTCTCTCAAAACATGGAAGATATCTATAGCATCGTCTTGTTGAGACATGGAACGTTATTATTGAATAGGTGAAATTTTTCTGTACAGTTCCCCCACGTTTGGCATGTGTTGTGTGATGCAAAATATATTGGATTTGAATGTCAATTCACATACCACTTTCTGCTGAACAATCTCATTATCTCCAACGTGTTTATGACAAATTTCAGGAAAGAAATTTTTTAGGTAAAGCGCTTTTGATGACATATTGATCTAAAGTAAAAAAATACGTATTATTAAAGGGTGATTATTTTAAAGTAAAATAATATGTGTTTTTTTATTTTTCAACTAGTGCTAATTAGTATTTTTTATTAATTTTTACCTTATCACCAATAATTCTGCTGATAGCTGTGTAATGAATAGTGTAGTGGGTGTTGTTTCTTCAGAAGCACTTGCGGGAGAGAATGATTTCTGTGTAGAAAGAACAGTTCTTAAATACTTAAAATTAGACTTATTAACCCTACAACCGATGAGAATACTCGTGCTAAATTCTCTTTATATTGATTTTATTCGTGCGCGGGACACTTTGAAATATATATAGACTTTTCAAACAAAAAACCTAGATATATTATGAAAGGTTATTGCGCGAAGAAATGTTGCTTTTTTTGCACGAACAATGCTGATATTTCAGACAAAAATGATGTTTTTTTTCCAAAAACTGTATATATTATGATGGGTTTTTACAACGAAAAATGTTGCTTTTTCTTGGTGAAGGAAACGTGTTTTTTTTGCGCAAAGAATGTTAATTTTTTTCAGACAAAAAATGAGTTTTATTTGCAGGAAAAAAGGTTGTTTTTGCACGAAAACTGCGTATGCTATAAGTAGTAATAGATGAGCAGATCTCCCTACCAAGTGTTTTTTTGCGGGGTTAAATCCCGGGATTTATTCAATGTGTTACGGCGTTGATTAGAGCAGCTAGTTAATACTTTATGGCATTTATTTTTTTATTTTTGTTCGACATAATGTTATCTTTTATGGCATCTTGAGTGTAAAAATTTTTTTTTAGTTTCTGTACATTCATGTATATATGTATCACTATGTTCATATTTACGACTATATTCGTATCTACATTGAATAAAAATGAATCGTTGTATGATTATATACATTTATTACATAATAAGTATATTGAATGCTATAAAATATCTTGGAAAACTTGTAACAAAATTTTGAACATAAAAATAAATGAAGCTAAGTATTCATCTACTTGTTATCGATATTTATAAGAACAATCAATGATTTTTGTATTATATATAGATATAAATATGTTTAATATATACAGTTATAGTAACTGTTGTCAAAAAATGAAGTTCATTATGAATGCTTTTTATCTAAGCCAAAGTAGGTTCAGTAGATACTCCATCAGAACACACTCCTCTTGGGCATAAAAATATGTGAGTCCTTGCTTTATTTGACTGTATTACAACATTTTTTTATCCTTCACTACAAATCCACGATTTTTACCCATAAATGACTTTTTTGTCTTCAATACATTCAGATAACTGTCTTTGTTCAATTAATTACTTTGTTTGTTTAAACCTTTGGAGCTAAACTTGTTTCCTTTTTCTCCCCAACAGTAATAGGATTTAGAGTTAAGCGCAACAATTCCATCTCCAGTAAATTCCTCTTTGAACAATCCAGGTGTTCCTTTTTCATGTTTTAGCACTTTTTCGCAACAGTCTTGCATGCTCCATTCTGAACCCATTGTTTTGATCCTTAAAAACTCATCCCTATATTTGTCACAATATGGTCGTGGAAACCAATCACCATAATTGTTGTAAAACTCTTTTTTCATTCTTAGTTTTACCAGTGTTTCTAATGTTCCGCTCAGTGCCATGTATGCGCTATCTGTATCCATTTCAACATACTGGAAATCGCTTCCGCCAATATGTCAATAAAAAGAAAGAGTGTTTCGATTATTCGGAAGTTTGTCTACTGTTTAAGTTAACTATAAGGTTTAATAGTTGGGAATTAGGTTTTACTTACGTATCCTTAACAATAGTAGGAATTAGGTTTTACAACTTATCCATGAAGTCGTAGTAAAACTGTAGTATTCTCAGTTTAGCATACTGTAGCACGGAGAAACCCAAGTGTACTGGAACATTCATAGTTAGCTGAAATGATGGAAATAATGATTACCAAAGTAAACTTGAAGAATATAAATTTTGTATTGAACAATAACTGTTTTTTTGAAGTTTACCAATTGTTTAGCAGTTACGAATTCATAAAAATTATCTGCTATCTCTTTTATGGAAATGAATTTGTTCCCTCCGATATGAAATGAAGCTTTTCTGGAACCCTCGGCGAACTTGATGTTGGTTTGTTTTTCTTTATCAGTGAGTGTTTTTCCATACGCAGCATTTCCTGCCAACTTGCTAATAGTAGCAAGTAATTCTTGACCCGGATCCACATCCCCCATTCTCCTAGCATCTGAAACTGATGTTCCAAAAGCCTTAAAAGCTTTTTTAGGTATATATTCTCCCAGCTGGTAGACTTTGGTGACTTTCAATCCCTGTTTCAAGTACCATTTCAACAAAGGACTTATTAGCGATATCTTATTTCCGAACATACTTCCAACCAGTGAGCGTCGAGGAGTCTTTAGAAATCCTTCGGCTTCAGCAAAGACTTCATTTCATCACTCAAGTGGTCTCTGGTCAACATCGTGTTTTTAAAAATCAGCTGCATTTCGGAGAACTTTTCTTCCATCTCCTCAGGAACTTCGATGTCGCATTCAACAAATCCAAAGAATTCCTCTGATTGAACTCTCTCCAACACTTCTTCTTGATTCAGCTTTTTTTTAACTATTTTAGGTTAGAAAAAATTGTAAAACGTGTTGAAAAATATTTGTAACTTTGTATGAGTTATTACACGTTTCATCCGCTGACGCTCCCAAATTGAGATTACGGTGTAACCTAGCCACGGAGATATTCTTCATTTTCCATTGTAGTTCTAAGCGATCTGATTTTGATTTTTTCCCACTAGCTTGAAACTCTTGCTCTTTAGCGTTGTTATAACAGCAGTTGTGTCCGTGCCAAAAACACCAATGGAATTGAAAGACGTGGTGGTTTTCAACACAGAACCCATCAACTGGTAACCCTCGTTGTCCAAGATCAACTTCTCCCCCATTGAGCTGATGTCTGATATTGATTTTTTTCGAAAACATTAGGAACTGTAACCAGCTACGAGCTACCTGGCTAAACTTTACTGGCTCAGCGACAAAGGACTTTTTGATTTTTCTTCTTCGAGGAAAACCAGTAGGCATTGATTGCATCATACACCATTAATAGAGTAAATTTGCATCAACTCCATAGATTCTATCACAAAATTTTGCTTCTTTTCCCAACCCATGTTCGCTATTTTTAGTAATACCTTTTTCGTGATATCTATGCATCTCTAGACTTGGTCCACCAACTATGTTTTTCTTTATTAGAGGATAAAGTTCCTCATTGCAGTTGTCAATCAGACAAATTGGGAGAGTCTGTCGAAATGAGTTAACAAGTTCATGGAAATCTAAGTATGAAGAGAGGTACGGAGGGGGTGGTTGGGGAGCTTTGTTGAAAATCCATTGAAACGCTAATCTTAATAAAGATATACCATCTTTCAACATATTGATCCCACGCTCTCTGTATATTGATCTTTGTCTTTCCAATGCTTGAACCAATGGTTTTACTTCCAAGTTGTTGTACCACTTTAAAAAATCCTTCACATCGTCTTCATGTTTTTATCTTTCCACGCTATTCGACAAATCATGTATTCTTCTTCACTGATGTTTTTTTGTTTTAAAGAACTGTAAAAAACTTCTCTTGGAGGTAAATGCTCTTGATCAAGTTGTTCCAAGTCTTTCATCCATTCATAAGGAAAAAATCGTTTTCCAGCTTCGAATTTGTATGCTTTGAGATACATTTCGTAGCTGTATCTGGGAGCGATGAAGTTTGTACAATCTAAAAACAAAAAAGATCCTATTCCGATAACAGGCATCTTTTTCCCTTTTTGTAACAAAATCAAAATCTTTGTCGTGGACATCTCTCAATTTTTGAAGCAGTTTACCTTTAATCACATTGACATCATAAGTCTGTGAATTGAAACCTAGAATAGGGAGTTTTTTCAAATAGCGATGCAATTCATCCAGAACTTTTTCAGCTCCTATTCTCCGTCTGAAACGTTACTGTTCGTAATCACTACAAGACTTTTCTTCAGCTTTGTCCAGTCGTTGTAACTCATCTTCTACCCGCTTCATGATGTGCGAAAATTGCTTTCTCAATCGGACATACAATTCTTCACTAATCTCTTCCAAGTATTGAATGAATTTTTCCAATGCATTCATGATCATCTTCGTTGCTGACAATACATCGAGGGTTGACAAAGTCCGGTACGTTTGAACAAATTGAAATACTTGAAATTTTATGTTCGTTAGTGCAAAAAGGTTGCGTCTGTATCTCCATTTTTTTCGCAACTAGGTAACAAACACTCTACGTCTAATGTTGCAAAAAACCAATAGTATCTCGAAGAATCATTTTACCTGATGTCTATCCCAAATTGAATCTTCAGTTTATCAAATATTGTGGCACTAGCAGCGTATTGTCCTCCAAAAAACTCCATAGTTGTTGCGTTTGAGATCGAACATCTGTGTCTTTTCAGATTCCCGAAATCACAAATTTTCCGGGACAATTTTCTATAACAATGGTTTTGCTCATATCACGTAGCGACTGCAAGGTTTTTCAACTATCTGCAATAATGTATTAACAAACACTAGCAATAAACATAAGCTTTTCAACATTGACACTAAACAAAAAAAGATCATACAAAAAAGACATGTCTGAGCAAACAAGTTAGTAACTAAGTTTTTCATGAGGATCTCTGAGAGTTGCGATTCCTTGAGAGGTGAGCGGACTTTTAAATCTGCTGTAGTTATCTGTTGTTGATCTTATTGAGTATTTATCAGTTAGTGCATCTCGTAAAAAATTATTTGAAAGCTTAGTGTTTAGCCATCTCCCCTGACTTTTATCCTGTCAGTTACCGGATCGTATTTCCCAGAGTCTCTCATTTGACGCAACATTTTTACACCTAACGCTTGATTGTCTTTGCTAGCTGTCTTGTCGGATACTTTCTTTTTAAACTCTTCCAGTAGATGCGTCATTCTCTCCTAATCTTTAGCATTATCGTTGTCAATCGTGTCTCTAGCAAACGATGATGTTGAGAGTCTGGGTGTTTTAGCAGAGCTCCAGCTCTTTAGTTGTTTGTACTCCACCCTAATCTTTCCCACATTCCCCGATAGTCTTCTGTGCTTTAAACATTTTCGTTTGACTTTTGTACTCAAGCAAATTGTTTTCAATTTCCATTGCCATTTCAAACAAAATATTCTGGGTTTTCTCCATATCTCTCACCATTTTGTTTTTTGTCGAGTTTTCATACAATGATGATGCAAGTTTGTTTTTGTTCGTTGATTCAGCACCCCTGATCATTTCTGTCGGGCTAGGATACTCCTTTTCTGGTATTATACAAGTACGTTGAATATATTTTAAAGGCTGAACAGCCATTTTGTATTGAAAATAAAACCTGTGCAATCGGGGTAATTATAGCGTCTAAAAATATACCTCTACCAATGCGGCTTAAAGTCCTTTGCTTGTCAGCAATTTTTGGTTTTGCAGCAAGTTTTTGTAGCTCCTTCTTGAAGTGCTACTATGCAATAAACTGTTCAGTTTCTAATAAACATCTTCTGATACAATGTTTTTGTCAGACAAAAGACCCGATCAATCGCTGACATGATTCCTTCAATTAATTACTATCACCACCATATTGCTTTGATGTTTCTTACCATTTGCTAGTAGCTTTTTTCTTTTGATTTTAGAATTTCTTGTCAACAAAAAAGCATGGATATGGTCATAAGTGGACATGTACATAGCTATACAATGTTAATACGGACATGAATATCGATATAGCGATAAGTGGATATGGACATGTAAATAGCTATACAATGTTAATGTGGACATGAACATGGAAATCGGCATGAATATGTACACGTACATGAATTTGGACATGGATTTGGATATGTACATAAATGGACATGGAAATGTACATAAATGGATATGAATATAGTCATGGAAATTTACATGGATATGTATATGGTTATGCATGGAAACAGTTTAAATTTTCTTGTAATAAAACTTTACCAATAACTGTACAATGTTAATCCAACAATCCAACTGACAATAAAAAGCGCAGTATAAACCTACACGTTTATAAACTAGTCAACCTCATGATCTAAATTGACAGTAAAAATCACAATATAAACTCACTGCAAAGTAAATACAACACAAAAAATTAAAACACCTGATGCACACAAAAAAGTACCTCTGACAAAAACAAAATTCTAAACAACTGGCGCACATAAAAAGACACTCAGCACCAACCAACGGGACCAGGAGAACCTCCAACACAAATACCTTAGCAAACCTAATGTCTAAATCTACATTCCACACTATAAAATCCCATACATTTTAAACACTTGGTGCACACAAAAAGTTACCTCACCCAACACAAGTAAGTCCAAACACCAGGTCCACACAAAAAGGCCTCAGCCCCAATGGACCAAGAGAACCTCCAACACACCATAACATACAAACCAATGTGTAAATCAAAATTCCGCACTATTAACTCCATACATTCTAAACAATTGTTGCACACAAAAAGGTACCTCACCAGTTCTCATGGTAACTGGTGCCTGCTTCAAGTACACCTGGAACCAGGAGAATCTTCTCTTTAGACTCCATGACAGACATTTGACCCGTTTTAATACTTACCTCTTCCTTTAATACAGAAAATCTTCCTAGTAGTTGTAGTTGTTCCCTCAGTCACTGTTATTGAAGTGGACACTTTCTGTGTAAAAGCGATGGTTCTTAAACAGCTAAAGTTGCAAGGATTGGCATGAGCTGAAACCAATGGAAATTCTTGCGCGGGAAAGCATTTTATAACGTGTAAGAAATTAGTGAAAATTGTTCATTCACACAAAAAAAAACCTATGTATATTTCTATATACCTATATAAAGGACTTTCAAGTGAAAAAAAAGTTCCTTTCCGCGCCCAAAAAATTCGTATAAAACATAAAGGGGTTTTCGAGTGGAAAACACTGAAACCATTTTCTTCATCAGCAGCTTCTACAGCAATAGCCTCCGCAGAAATAACATCCACTACAGTATTCATTGCGCAGCTTTCAGCAGGATTCTCGGTGATAAGGTAGGAATTAATAAAAATGTCATTTAGCACTTATTGAAAAATAAAAAACCTCCTATTCCTTTACTTCAGTATTTATTACCCTTCACTAATGCATATATTTTTATTTGGGTCAGTGTGAAATCGGAGATGCTATACGTAAAAGATTTCATTCGAGAAATCAGTTAAAAAGACGAAAGCGGTATACCAAGTGACATATCAAGCCATAGTTTTTTGCATCACACAACACATGCTGAATATGGGAGCCCTGTACAGAGAATTTTAAAGAAGTCACTATGAATTGAGCATGTCTCAACAAGATGATGCTGTAGAAATCTCCAATATTAGGTCCGAAAAAAACTTTGGGACCATTCTAAAAATGATTAAAAAATTGTAAATATTAAAGAATATCTAATAAAAATTAAAAACAGCATTTGGGATGAAGAAAACTTTCAAAAATGGCATAAAGTGAAGTGGACTAAAAACTATTGGAACAAAATCCGACCTCATGTTTATAAATACGTGCAAGTAGATATATACCTATCTTCTTCTGTATGTACATGCTTTCAAATTTATGATAGGCGTATTCCATGCTTATCTGTAATGTTTCCTATGTAATAACATTATACAATAGTACAATGCTTCATTTTGATACAATACTCAAACCCCCAATTTAAATCATCATACAAACCAGTCAACAAACCAAATTACAACAAACATTCAAAACACCTGGTGCACACAAAAAGGTAACCCACAGGTTCTCATGGTACCTGGTGCCTACTTTAAGTACTCCTGGAACCCGTAGAAGTGTTTCCTTAGACTCCATGACAAAGATCTGCTCCTATATTACTACTGCTATCCATGTCAACAACTTCTTGAGTCAACTCGTTTGTTGTGGCTTCCCTCCTTTTTCCCTTACAGCACTTCGATTTCGCCCGGTTACCTTTCTCTGTACAATTGAAGCACACTGCATTCCTAGCGGGACATTTTTATCTCTGTTGAAAGTCCCTGTTACAGAATTTAAAAGTAGTTCTGCCCTTTGCTGGATCTTGTTTGTGTATTGCATCAATGTTCTCATCCCAATAACTTGGATGATTGAGCATGGTGAGTCATAAACTGGTTGGATACACTTATGCTTATAACCAGATCCAAGTTTTGCACATCTATCAATTGCTCTTAGAGCCAGCCGTCATTTACATCCAACGCAAATCTATCATGTATAAGGTGAGCTCTCATCTTTCCATAGTCACAATTATCAGATAGGATAGGGTACCTTACTTATGTTGTGGAATCTCATGCGCCTAGTGTATATGATAATATTTACTGGATGGAAATGTATCTCAAACCTAGCTATGGCAGTGGGCAGTGTTTGTTTGCTGGCCCTCTCTCTGTCTCCATACTGGAACTTTACAAATATTGGCACACTATCAGGGCCCATGAGCTTAACTAAATTTGCAATTTTCTCCTCTTCTTTTGTGTCAGCATATTTTTTCATCACAATTTTCACAATGTTAAACTAAGCTCTAAATGTTTTCAATTTTGTCGAAAGTCCTCATCTCTAAAATCTAGCCTCTGAATAGATAGATCATCTTTTGTTGAGTCAGACATCTTAGTTACTGTACTCTAACCTGAAATTTTCTGAACGCCAATTTTACCAGCTTCGTTAGGTGTCCAACTTAATTTTGCCTCCATGTACTGAATGCTAGTTTACCTTAGTTTTTGTTCAACTCCATGCGTTACGTCTGGTTTGTGGTTCTTCAAGATGGCGACTGTTGATTCCTGTTAGACCAAAATGGTCCTCTCACCATGTTCAAACCTAAATAGTTGCACCTCATTCTGACTGAATTGTCACCGCCTGCACTTGACTTTTGGATGTATGACACTGATGATAACAGAAATTATTGACCTCATATCAGCGATCGCATTTCTCGTTTAAATTATGATTGGCTAGGTGAACGAAATTGTTGTAGCGCCAATTTATATAGTACTAGGTAACCATATTATAACAACTAATTAGTGTAGCCAACCGCTTTCGACTTATTTTACTAACTGTAGGCTATTGAAGAAACGCTAACGTAATATTTTAGCATGCAGCAGTGGAATACTTGGCTCACCTGCTTTAAGTAAGGTTCTTTGGTTAACCAACTTACAGCAAAAAGTTAGCATCTCACGTATCTCAATACTAAGTATCAAGTTTTCCAAGAGATTTTCTAAAGGAGCCTTATTCACTCCACTAGCTTATCTACTTCTGGTTATTGAATCTCAACAAAGTTTACATTTCCGGGGTAAAAAAGTTTGCAGATTTTAATTTTGCCAAAACATTAGTATTTGAAAAATCATACTCTACAACCTTTACAGACTGAACATCACTAATGAGGCAGGGTATGTAATGGATTTGGTGACACATAGCACAAGCTCCCTTTCCTTGCTTGCTGCACCCCAACTTCCTTAACCCCACTACCATTAACTGTCTACCATTCTCAAACCCCCACTTATTTTGCCACTATAACTCATATCCTTGTTAGAAATCTATCGTTTCCCCGTCAATTGTCTCTCCTTGGCAACGAGTAAAAGAAATACACACCACTGATTTGTACCCTGTATCAGTTACAGGGCTCTTGAGCATAATCGAACAAATGAGCGTGCCTTCTCAGTTTGACCACCTAGAAGGTTTGGAGTCAAATATGGGAATGTTGATGCAGCAAGCCTAACCTCACAGATTAGAAGCTATCAATACTAGCTGAGCACTGACTTCCCCTGCAACTAAAATGAAGCCTCATCCTGTGCATTATTTACTATTGGATCATAATGTTATTTTAACACATTATGCTTGATTGGATTAGGTTTTGTATCATTTTTTGTATTTGGTTATTGCAAATCAACAACAAAAATCAACCATTTTTCCAGATGTTATCAAAAGTCTTGGGAATTGTGTACCTACTACTGTTGTTAGATTGTTAACTAGATTGGTATCATAATATAACTGTATAAACCGAATTTGTGTTTGATTAGTCGTGGCCATGAACACCATATTAGTTGCTAGAATCTGCAGTGAGAAATGAGGTAGAGTGGCCACACATATAGCGTGATTGGAGAAAGATCCCATTAGAGCGAGGGGGTATTTGCTGATAGATTTTTGTAGTCTCCTAGTTTTAAAATCCATTGCAATATATCGAAGAATGGAAATGGAATGAATAAAGCGATTGGAGTGGCGCCAACACGAGCGCATATGTTGGAAGTGGATGCATTTTCAAGTAAATGAGTCCATTGACTGAAAAAATAAATGGGCTGAGACCTTTAGTCAGTTTTCAGGTAGGCCACCACAAACAAAATCTTTCAAAATAAATGCATGAAATATCATCTCCTTGATCATTGATGGCGTTTATTTCTAAGACAACAAGAAAAATCGTTTACGTAATCTACCATTTTTGGCATTGATGTTACGTCATACAGTTATATTTAATTTTAAAAGTTTATAATCACTGTATCTATAGAAATGTAAGTTTCTGTTTTTGAAAAATACAGGAGTTGTTGCCATTTTTTTATTGGTGTAAACTGGTAGTTTAATTAATTTTGCAGGATTTTTGGATTTTAGTTTTGAAACTAATGTTTTTATGTGAAGCATATCATTCTATATCAATCAGTCTGGCTAAAAAAATTGTTTATGGTAGCCGAACCGGTAAAGAAGAACGGTCACCATACCTACGGACAGGGTGTAGGAAAGTTTATTTTTTCTAGCAATATTTTGACTTTCCATCTCATTTTGGATAATGTAAAATACAATTTAACAATCCGTTTGGCTTAAAATCCTTACCATTTGGCTTAAGTTCGATCTGTCTACTTATTTGCCCATTTTGACAGATACACTAAAACCCACAAAAGCTACAGGTGCTTTCAATAAACCTCCTTAGGACTATGGAGATTTACTTCATCAGTTTATAAATACAGAATGTATATTCAATCAGTCTTTTGATTTGTCCGTTGTTTTTTCTATAAAACTCAAAAGAGTAAGCAGAGGCAAAGAAAATTATACTTTTAGTAACTTTTGACAAAGTTACTGATATTGTGAGCTGCCCCGTTTTTCTAAAGTAGTTTTCTAAAAATATGTTGTTTATCTTTAAAGTCAATTCCTGTTTGCAGCTTGGAACTGACACCGAATCAAATTATCTACAGACGATCTCAATACGGAACCCAGTTACAGATTCTACAGGATTATCTCCAAAGATGTGAGTCTGAAGTGGTGTACTGTGAATTATCAGCATTAGTAGGAGACCAAGTTGAGGTGTATGTAGAGTACCTCTACAGCACGTGTACTGACCCCACTTCTACATCCCCACTTCCATCAAAAATTGCTGCAAACAACTCATTTCCCTGCTTTGAGGTGAGACTTATTGGGTGTAGTGAGTTCTTTGGGCTGGTTTGTACTTTAACCAGTAGTCTTATTTTACCGTTAAGCCCTGGCATCAGTACCAACATCAGCAGAAGTTGTAGAACAAACTAATTTGGTGCTAATTTGTTTCATTATGCATATTCACAACTTAAACTTCATCAGTAAAAAATCATTTCGCAACCAACTTGTGGATCAGCAAAAAACAGCCTACTTAACAAGAAAAATATTCAAAACAAGTTTCTGACCATTTTTTCAGGTCGTGAATGAATGTGAACATAAGTTCAAAAATATGACACAAACGCATCTTCATAAAAAAATGTCCAGTCGTTTTCAGGTTCATGTAACAGTTGCGTTTCAATGTTCTCCCCTGTAAACACATAGCTTTTTTGTTACCATATTTTTTTCTCCACCCACATAGTTTCTTCATATTATTTTTTTACTATAAATAGAGCAGATCTGCATGCTTATATGGAGCTGATTTGTGAAACGTATCCCACAGACATGCTGCAATCTTGCTTCCTTATTGACTTATGGCCTCTTGTCAATTATTTTATTTCCTTTCCCACTCTTGGCACGTATAATCTCTACGTGATTGGTTCATTTTTTTAATAAACAACAACAAATCTCCATCAAAAAAACTGACAACTTTTTGAGGTTCATGCAACAGTTGTGCCCCAATATTCTCCTCTGTCAACACATGGTGTTTTAGTACTATTGTATATCCTTTTTTCCTGGTACATGGCTCCTATTTATTATGTTTTAGTAAAATAGGAGCATATCTACAATAACTTTTGTGCAACCTTTTTTGAAGTTTATTCCATAGCTTTGACATTAGTTTATTCTATCAACCTATTTTGAAGTTTATGCCACAAACCTGATTTTCAGTCTTGACAAGCATTGACACATAGGTGGATTTTTATTACTGTTCTTTTATCCCCGACTACTAGCTC
>CALYOO010000226.1:0-39430 GCA_945261195.1 Cryptosula pallasiana
ACCAGGTTTAAGTTGTTTTAAGTTTCAATGGGGCAATTACAATGTGAGAAGTCAAATAATATTTTTTCGCAGTTGGACGTTTCATAAAACTTTCTATACCTAATCACTACTGACTTACTTTTCGTTCTTCTCATCACATAACCACAATCATTATCCAATCTACACATGTTATCACTGTTAATACTCTTACCTACTTCTGATTTACTTAGTCCACTCATCTCTGGGTCAAGAGCAGTACATATCATAAAGGGATGTCATCCAATTTTTTATTTGATTCCTGATCATCATCGTCGTCATCATCATTACCTATTAACCAAATTAGTAAAATAGTTAAACTCATTCTCATATCATCCTTGTTAGTTGGTACAATAATTTTTTTTCTACTAAATTTCTTCAAGTGCATACCATATAATCTTACGACGCTTCTTGTACAGAAAATTGTCTATGAATAAATTACTTATGACCTAAAACCTTCATTTGCTGAGCTGTATTCAAATCCTTACCCTCCTCAACCAGTGAATCTCGAGCATTTTTAAGATACTTCCTAACTCATTCTCACCCTTACTAATATATGATACAATGTACATAATACAGCTATAAGATTCTATGACTTACTGGATATCTATTTTTTTACAGTGAATTAAACAGCTTGTATATGGGAAAATGCATCGGAAGTTTTCTTCTCCACATTTGTGGGCAGAGACTCATTATCGCCGAAGCTCCTTACATTTTAGACTGTGGTCCGTTGTTATTATTATTGCACTTAGATCACGTGGTGGTGATATCTTAAAGAGTGTCATTCACACTTTTCTGAATTGAAAAAATAACTACATAGCTGTGTTCAGCATACTCTCTTTGACTATGCTATCAATTTTTAAAGTTGTAAACCTACTGGAGCCTTCACAATAGGCTGGCAAGTAACATCATCTCTATCTGCCACTTGAAAAACAATATTTTGCAAACCCTATAAAACGTGACGTCACGCCGCTGGTGTGCATTTGTTTTTATAGCGAGTCGTAATTAATTACTTTTGGTTAGCCAATAGACCAACAAACCATTTGGGGGTCCGATCAATAACCTCCGTGCCAAAGTCCATAGCTTATTGCCCAAGTATGTGATCACTAGCGCGGTATGCTTGGCTACCCGTGCTTGCTTGGCTACCCGTGCTTGCTCAGTGAATGCTTTGCAACTAGTCTAGCGAGTGCGCTAATATCAACTGCCGCAACAGCAAATCAAATAATTTAGGATCAATTACTCCCCTGCCACTATAACACAAGCCTTGTAGTAAACTTTACAAACATTCACTCTCTTTAATCATATCATCTCTGTTGATCAACATTCTAGACAAGTATCTCTTATTTGTAACGTGTGAGTCAATTACATACACACACTGACTCCATTAAAAAAAAAATGAGCAGTCAATGAATTGATTGAAATAATTAAATAATAATATTATTATTATAAATATTTACCATTATTATTGTATTTTATTATTAAATAAAAGTTCTTTTCAATGATGATGATTATATGAAGCATCATCATCACTGTTGTTCTTTGTCCATGATAACGAGATAGGAACCAACAACAATAATTGATATATACTGTTGCTAGTGATCAAGTCAAGGACATAACAAAATGACCTTGACACTGAATCACCCGCCACTCAGTGCCGTTAATACTGCCACTAATAAGTTAAGTTGTGCCAATTCAGGCTGAGTACACAACAATTCAACATAATAGCGTCAAGTTGTGGGTGTTGAAGAACAAGCCCCATGAGATGACTTGATCAATTAAGTGTTTAAAACTGGCTATAATCTCTTTTAAACTGGCGCCTATTGGTGAGTGTTTTACGCGTTACATCGGTGGCCATTACGTCAAACATATAGCGCGCTCACGTGACAATAACAAATGCACACCAGCAGCGTGGCGTCACGTTTCATAGGGTTTGCAAAATATTGTTTTTCAAGTGGCAGCTAGAAATGATGTTACTTGATGTTTATTCTTCATCCTCAATTGTGGTTAAATTTCAACTATTTTTTCATGTTCTGAAACCAGGTCAATGTGTTGTGGCACAATTGGGTGTCATTTAGCAAAATCTTGGTATTGCTCAAAACTTTGGGTGTTACAGGTGTCACAAACCAGCCATAGAATTTGTTTTGTGATCCTATTACAAAACAATAGTATAAAAACATTTGGCACTCATCAATCACTTCCTCAATTATCACCAACAATACGATCTGCTGGCATTAGACAGTAACTTACACGCACCACGGGCTCTCATAGTATAATCTAGCTGGAGGAAAAATCTTACAAACAAGCTGCAATGTTTAAAGGCCAAGACCAAATTTGAATAAAAAACTCTGTATGTTAAGAATACTATATTAATTATACTAAAAAATGTGCATTTAAATGAAAAAAATGGCATTGTCATCATAATTGCACAGCAATACAGCTTATGAAGTGCAAACATTTCATCTAGTATGTAATTAGCTGTGGTTATTATCATTGGGAAGGCAAGTGCGGGAGATTTGAATCCCAGTGCATGATGAATTGCTTTGTTTATGTGGCATTGTGTATCTCAGGCTAAGCAGTGTGCATGATATGGTGCTCTTGGATAAAAAATTGTGCATATAAATCTGTCAATAACTTTAACACTAAGGTTTTGATCAGTGTAAAACCTCAGAAAACTGATGGCATGAATCTGTTGAGCATCATTACAGTGGAATATCTGTTTTTTTGTGAGAAAAATTGTGTAAAAGGCTGTTTAAAGTTAGCACCACAAAAACTCAATTGCTGAATTTCTAATGCTAGTTCCGGGAAGCACAGAAAAACCTATTTAAGTTTGGTCAAAACACAGAACATCCAAAAATGAAGCAAATTGGACAATCAGAACATACCGTAAATACGCGGAGGATTATATTTAGATTACGTTTAAATATTTTTATTTGTGTGTCAAACAACGGATGATCACACACACACACACACACACACACACACACACACACACACACACACACACACACACACACACACACACACACACACACACACACACACACACACACACACACACACACACACACACACACACACACCCACACACACACACACACACACACACACACACACACACCACACACACACACACACACACACACACACACACACACACACACACACACACACACACACACACACACACACACACACACACCACACACACACACACACACACACACACACACACACACCACACACACACACACACACACACACACACACACACACACACACACACACACACACACACACACACACACCACACACACACACACACACACACACCACACACACACACACACACACACACACACACACACACACACACACACACACACACACCACACACACACACACACACACACACACACACACACACACACACACACACACACACACACACCACACACACACACACACACACACACACACACACACACACACACACACACACACACACACACACACACACACACACACACACACACACACACACACACACACACACACACACACACACACACACACACACACACACACACACCACACACACACACACACACACACACACACACACACACACCACACACACACACACACACACACACACACACACACACACACACACACACACACACACACACACACACACACACACACACACACACACACACACACACACACACACACACACACACACACACACACACACACACACACACACACACACACACACACACACACACACACACACACACACACACACACACACACACACACACACACACACACACACACACACACACACACACACACACACACACACACACACACACACACACACACACACACACACACACACACACACACACACACACACACACACACACACACACACACACACACACACACACACACACACACACACACACACACACACACACACACACACACACACACACACACACACACACACACACACACACACACACACACACACACACACACACACACACACACACACACACACACACACACACACACACACACACACACACACACACACACACACACACACACACACACACACACACACACACACACACACACACACACACACACACACACACACACACACACACACACACACACACACACACACACACACACACACACACACACACACACACACACACACACACACACACACACACACACACACACACACACACACACACACACACACACACACACACACACACACACACACACACACACACACACACACACACACACACACACACACACACACACACACACACACACACACACACACACACACACACACACACACACACACACACACACACACACACACACACACACACACACACACACACACACACACACACACACACACACACACACACACACACACACACACACACACACACACACACACACACAGAATACAAAGATTGGGCTTCTTGTAGACTCTGATCTAAACTTATTGATTGCATTATCCGTATTTGACAAGCGCTCTTTGCGTGTGTGATAAGTTTCTATTCGAATCGCAATTACACACTCTTTGAAACATTCATCATTGGTACATTTCTTTTTGCTTCTTGCCATAACACTCTCTCTAAAACTCTCATCGTTTGCATATTTGTCTTTGCTTCTTGTCATTAAGTGTTCCAAGTAGCTAGCATTATTTGCATATTTGCCTTTACCACTTGCAACAAGTTGTTCTCTGTCACTATCATCATTTGCGAATTCAATTCCACCCTTAAATTTTTATTGATGCGATGCTCTTTATCAGTAGCATGTTTAGGTCTACTCTCTGATTTTTACTATCGCTGCATGGCTTATTTCGTTGCACGTAATTTCAACTCGTTCTCCCTATTCTGCGTTGTCGTTGTAGCTGTTTTTGCATTTCGTAGCTGTTAATTCCACTGATTTACTTGATGCTGTTTGTTCGCTTGTCATTTTCATTTGATGCCTGAGTCATCTTTGATGCAACATGATCTACGACATTCTGCTTCTCATTTGTATGTTTCTTTACTCTCAGTGGTGATGGTTGATCGACTCCTCCTGGATTTGTCGCACTTGATTCAGTTGAACTTGTACCAAATCTGCTAGTAATGCATTTTATTCCTGCATTCATTTTGCCTTTTTAGGGCTTCGGTTATTACCTATGTCAGTTCTTGCAGGACTGTCATTGCGCTTATTGATGGTGGCTCTAACACATTTGCTACTTGCTCCATGGAAACTCCACATAAATGATAATGTAAATCTGGTTCATCCAAAAGTTTGTGCCTAATTGTTTCTATGTATGCAGCTCTGAACCGTAAATTCTTAAACTTAAACAAACCTGCACAGCCATCTGTCGCTGCCTGACCAGACCAAATTTTTGCATGTATGTGGAGCAGACTGGATATCCTGTGTTGGTTTTCAATATTGCTGTTGTGTATACGTGCATAGTGAGCAAGGCTCCTTTGCCAAAATGCTCATTGCCATTATTAAATATGTTGGTCAGCTCTGTGCATATCTTCAATGCGTTATATTTTGCATTATACTGTAGCGGATTTTGGGGGGCCGACCAAACGTCCACCAACAACACCTCACTCCAGAGGTCAACTTCCAAATGGAGGAGTGTATCTACTCCACAACCGTATTCAGAGCCCACAGCTCAAACGCACAACTCAATGTCTCAATGAGTATATCATAGTCTATTATACAATCACAACCCAGCAAAGTATAATAACGGTAATGTATAATGCTACTTGGTACACTCGCAAGCGGAATCCCAATACAATACAATGAATAGTGAACAGTATCTGCCTTTTATAGGCAGAGTAGGAGAAAACTGATGCCCAAATAAGGGGGCAAAAAATCAACAGTGACAGGAATCCCAATACAATACAATGAATAGTGAACAGTATCTGCCTTTTATAGGCAGAGTAGGAGAAAACTGATGCCCAAATAAGGGGGCAAAAAATCAACAGTGACAGGAAATAATTGCACGAATGGAAAGGTAAGTTATTAATATCAAAATGCAGTATCGGCTAACATAAAGTTAAATGTAGAAGGCGCCCAGAAGTGAGGAGCGAACGGAGCTTACCAGTCAATCATGCTAAAGCATGATGGTGCAATAGGTAGCTCGAGTTGCTGGCTCTTACAGCTTGTGTTCCCTGTCTTTGGTCTTTCTGGTGGTTGATAAGCTGCAAAGTTGTGCTCCTGCATCTTCTGTACCATTTTGGGTTCACAGGCTACAGCCCTTCTTCCCTCACCGACCTGCTATAGGGTGGGTAGTGACACTGCAGGGCCAGTAGTGCATGCTGCAGGGCCGGCAGTGAATGCAACAGGGCCGGTAGTGAATGCTGCAGGGCCAGTAGCGCTTCTACCGGCTCACTTGCTTGTTTCTGGCTGTGCCAGACTCAGTTTAGGCATGCCTGACACCCAGCAGTTGTCAGGGGGACCTTGCGCACAGATAGTGGTCATGAAAATCCACCACAATACCTAGACTCTATTACACTATAACCATCAACAAATACTCTTCTACAAACATTCACAACAAATACTGAAAAGTTTGCAGGTAAATCTGGGTTAAAGTACATATAATTAACTGGCTTATAATCTAAATACATTGATGAACTTTCCACCATTATTGAATCAATCATCTCTACTCATTCGCTCTCAAACAAAAACGGTTAATCGCACTCGCACAATAAGCTGTGGGCATACACTGTTTGCCGGCAGCAACGCCAATTGATCATGGCATTGCTGGGAAGTAAGCATGCTGAGCTTATCGGCATTCCAGATGTAGCTATACTCGGTCGACTCTGTACCTCATAGATAGATGATGCCTCACCGCGCACAGCTGGGCTCACATGTAGGCTGGAGGTAACGGTAGCTGGTGGTGTAACTACCTCAGTGCTTGTAGCAGTCCCCTGTACCTCTATGTCAGCGCTGCTAGTGACAGCATTTGTCTCCCCCTGCGTCAACTTTCTTTTTATACTTGGCAATCTCTTGGCTGCTGCCTTGCTGGTCGTTGACGTTCTTCGAGGCATGGCTCAGTTGGTTGATCGTACAGTATACTAGAATACTGGACCTGCACTAAGTTATCACATTGTTAGCGTTGAATTACCAAATATGTATCGTGGTTGTGTTGAAGAGAATCTGGTTTGACACTTGTCAATTTTTGCCTGCGCTGGCCCCTGTGAAGCTAGAAATACTCCTTTTTGCAACACAATTTTTTTATCATCTATCTATGGCTTCTTAAGCAGACTAGCAACATCCTTCGCTTTTCGTTGCAACTGATTATACTGAGCCGTCGACAATGGTATCGTTCCATTTATAATAGCTTTAGCAGATCTCATTAGAGTCATAATAACATATTTTTAGCATTAGCTATCACAGACCTCTGAATCGAAACGGATGCGGTGTTGAGCAATAACAACAGTGCCAAATAGGCTCTCAATTTGTGTCGGAGAGCTATTAACGACTGAAAATCAAATTTACAAGAACAAAATGCATCCATGGAAACATGTTATATTGGTATGCATGATATGGGTGCAAGAAATTTTCTGCAAACTGTTGGATAATCCAGCTTCTGTTTTCTACTTTTTTAATGCTAGGATGCGAGCGGCCATGGCATTTTGCCGCTGATGTGTGACAATTATCGAGTTCTATTGTTCCCTTTATTCAAATTTCGACAAGTCCATACACTTATGTCCAAATGTTTCCAAAATTTTCGGGTAGGGTAAGTGCGTCCCACATCTAATTTCGTTTAAATAAAGTATTAATTATTTATTACTAACAATTAGTCTTTTTCGACTGGAAAATTTGTTATCCTGACTCACTTGCTTGTATTAATTGAACCACTGAAATGTTTTTTTCGATTGTGAATAATGCAAGCATATGGCTAACTATGAGTTTATAACACAATGTGTACAAAAATGAAAATAATGGGCCCAAAGTATATACTTTAGAAGCCAACATCATTTTCAAAAGCAATATAACTGGAGTTGTTTGATAGAGACCATAGCAATAGGCATCTACAGCGAAGTTAACACAAACAAACCTTGCTAATTATCAAGCGTTTGCAAAGCTTAGTGCAGTTTCTGTTAACGTGAATTCAACCTAACGTCTAGCAATGCAATACAATAAACTTACCAAGACCAAAACGTGGTAAATAAATAATACAACAACTCAAAAAAGAACAATCATTTTATGCTTGGCTAACATAAACTAATGCTATAGCAGACAAACAGTCGACATCATCGATAATCATTACCATTACTAATTAAACCGCTACCGACAGGAATGGGACAATTTGTTACGGTAAACTGACTGATTTCACTCCCATCCATGGGTCCAGAACAGAAAACACCTAATGTTCAAACAGCGGTGATTAAATATCTGTTTGACAAGAGCAACACAGCGGTTTTATCAGTGATGTTTGACAATAATGTGAATGATATCACTTTACTTTCTTTGATTTTTAATGAAACGCTTGTACAAGTCTTTTCTTGCTTGAAGGCAAAGTACTAAATGCAACCTTGGCTTTAACGCCCGATTAAAAAAACAAAAAGTAGAATTCCTCTCTGTTAGAACATAAATTGCGATACACTTGTTATGCTGCTGTATTCAGCAAACCTTTTTTTAAATACTCAATACTGGTGAAGCAATATTATTTTGATTACTAGTGCTTTAAAACGTGCCTGTTCATTTACTCACCTAAAACCAGTCCAACAGACTTTGTGAAAAGACCATATGCATGATCTTTTACCCTCCGCCTATTGCTCCCTTACAGCGATGACACAGTATCGAAGATTCTCAAAAGCCTTGTGGTAGATGTGTGTCTATTAATTTGAGGTGTTGTTGTCAGTATTTTTTTTACATAGGGAATGTCCATGAGCTATGCACCACAGCAGCTGTTAGTAGTAGACCTCTTTCCTTGAGTCACTGATACTTGATGCCATTGATAGATGATTCACTATTGACACTTGAAAAATAAAAAACTTACTATCTACCAACAATTGTGTCGGCCATTTTAAAGGCAAATTGCTACCAATTAGGAAACTTTTCTGTCGAAATGCTGAACTTAACAAAAATCAATCATACCTTCAAAATGCTGGATCGAGATAATCTTTCTCGAACCAGGTCATTCTGTGGCCCTTCCAATTGCACGTGTGACCACACTATTGAACCCCCTTAAAGGGGCTTCCTCTACCAACTTTGAGAATTTCCAAAAGAAATGAGAATAGTTGTGGGGGATGCATCTCCTTAAATGTAGTTCGTACAATAGTACGTCTTCAAACCATTGTGGTTCATTCCAATCTGTCGTAATTGGCACATTCAAAACAATTTTGAGTTGCATTTCTTGACTAAAGGTTTCACATGATCTGAAAAGGTAAAATGGTTATCGACTAAAATTCCTAAAAAAAAGATATTCTACCGGATTTGTTGAGCTTTGGTCACAAGTCACTGACTCGCTGTTGTGGTTGCCATAGTTTAGCGAGAAGTTCACAATAGCAGTGTTGTCTGTGTTGAGGATCATATTGTTCTCAGCTGACCATACCTGAGTTTGTTGTATAGCAGGCGAGATATTATTGCTGATCTTTTCGGGGACAGTCACATAGAATGGGTCATCAGCATATTTCACTGGTTTATAGCCATCTACTTGTAATTCATTTATATAGATCATCCATAGGAGCCGACCAAGCTTTGTCCCTTGAGGCGCACCAACTTCTAATGGGATGTAGACAGAGCGGGCAGCATTAGCATTCAGTTTAACACACTGTTGTCGCTCCTGCAGAAAAGACGAGATTATTTTCATTATCTGAGTTGAAACCAGAACACCTCATTTTACTAAGCACTATGGCTGGTTGCGAGCGGTCGAACGCTTTTGAAAAGTCGAGCGATGCAAACTGCACCTAGTCAACTCCCGTGCTCTCCAGTTCTGGTGTAATGTCATCTAAGTGCTGCAAGAGCACAGCCACTGTTCTTACTTTTGGCTGGTAGGCAAATTGATCTGATTTTACGGTCTTGATTTTGTCAATAATTATTTGCTCGGTCTTCTTCCCAAGGTGGAAAAGAGAAGATATAGGGCGGTAATCCTTAAACTGCGATGGCTTGACAGATTTTGGTAGGAGTCGTACTTAGGCCTTCTTGCCGTAATTAGGAAACTCTTCACTCTCTAGAATGGTTTTTATGATGTGCTGCAGTGGGATGCACAAATCATCTGTTCCTTCCTCGCTCACGCGGGATGGAAAGTCTCAGCTGTTACATGCTTTACACTCATATATTTCGTTTATCAGGTGTTTGATTTCACTCCAGCTTATATATTGTAGAGGTGCTCAGCTGTACTCTTGCGTAGATTTTTCTTCAGCATCAGCAAAACGGTTACCTCCGACTTTCTGATAGTAAGTTATAAGGTTTTGACAGAATTCAATTCCTTGCATGCTATTGCCTTCTATGATCATGGTGGCGTTCTTTAGTGTTGACTGATGATTGTTGGTGATGGATTTAACTAATTTCCACCAGCCCCTATTGTCGTGTGGTTTTTAGTCAGCTGGCTGCCCAGGAATTTTTGCCTTTTAAATCTTATCATATGCTAGATTTGAGCCTGTATAGATTTGTAATCAGGGCTGCTATCCACGAAGGCTGTTTCACGCAATCTCATTAACTCAAGGATATCACGGGTGATCCATTTCGGCTGATCTTCGTGGATCTCACATGTCTTATAAAGACACTAGGGGTGCAGGTGTCTATTTACAATTCCTTGTAACTGGGTGACCTGAGAATGAACGTTGTTGTCAGTAAAAAGAGGTGCCCAATATTTATTTTTTAGGGCACGTTTGCAACCCAACACTGCACTTTGGTGTTTTTCTCACACGTTGTTTCATGGCCACTAACAAAAATATAGCAATGATCGTTCTGCACCTGACGTGAACATATTTTGCGTCTTGATAGCCGTAGATGTCTGTTAGTAGTGTGTTAAGTTTTTTTTCGTAACGGGTAGAGAAGTCACAAAATCGCGACGGCCCAGTTGCTCACACATGTCTGACAGTGCGAGTTTGTTGAAATCGTTGGCTTGGATGAATATGGCAGACGAGCGTTCTTAGTCAGTTTCAATACAGTGGCTGCTATGTAATTAAGTGATGTAGCATTGTTTGCGCTGGGCGGATGGTGAATGCAGCCTGCAATAATGGGGCTAGAGGTTTTAATGTCTATCATCAACCAGATTGCTGACATTGTTGTTTTGGTATGGGATGACGAAAGTGTGGTGTCTATGCCATTACAGACTAATATTCCAACACCCCCATCAAGTCCATCTAAGCAATGTGAAAAGTAATTTTGTTAGCGGTCAATAGAGATGGTTTGTTTTTAATTATCTAGCTATGTCTCAGTGAGTAAGGTCGGGGAGGTGAATTTCAGAGCTAACCTGTAGTTCAGGAAGCTTCCCTGTGCTGAGTGACCGACAATATGTATAGAGCACACTTGGTAATTGAGCTCCTCGTTTGTTGGTATTAGCTTTAGGGATGGGCATAAAGTGTGATGGTGTAGTATCCTGATTTGACGACTTGCCATTATGACAGCTATTTATTTTGCGCTTTCCAGCTCTACAACCCCGCTTAGTCTTTTTATGCTTAATAACTTGTTGGATTTGCCCGGCGTTACTGATGAGTTTTAAAACGCCCGCATTTTTGACCTGAAAACCTGAGTTCTTTGAATATTTCAAAAGTAGGATATCTCCTCGGCTATACATGATGTGACTCTCTCACATACACGACTGGATAGAGTGTCACAAGAGCTCCGTGCTCGTCTGGGTTTGGTCAGCGTACTTCAGCTAGTTCCGGAAATAATCCATGAAAACACAGAGCACAATCGTCGTGCAGCTTGCCACACTAAGCGCTATCCCTTGCTTGCCTTTGCTTGACTGACACTGCTTCTTTCTGTAGCGCCTACCTGATATTCTCGCTGAAACAATACCGCTGGATCTGTACAGCCTGCTCCGATCTTGTCTTCTCGCTTTTGTGACCTGCATTCCTTCAGTAGTAGTATTTTGTAACACATCAAACACATCAATCGCAACTTCGTTCAATTTCAGACATACTAACGCAGCTGTAACATCTACAGAAAGTGCTCTTGACTAAATGAATTTGGGAAAACAGAGCCAGATGGTGCTATTGAAAGACACTTTTGCTTTTTGAGTGTGAGCTCTTAAACAGATTGCAGAGTTTTGGTGATAGAAAGATCTACAAATACCGGCCGGATTTTTCACCAATCCAGATAGGAAGCTTTGGTTTTCGGTTTGGGGGGAGTTTGTCAATCAAACCCGAAGCAAGTTGATTACATCTACACCCAGTATCAGGGTCATGGGGGCAATTACGACGTCTGGGAGGTGTATCCGAACATATGGTATGGTTTACTACTGCTAGAATATCTGGTCTCAACTGCTCAATAGAGCCACCCACTTTTCCATACTTTCAAATCGCTTATCCATAATAACTTTAAAATTTACGCATCATTTTATCAGTTATCCGTCCCTTTCCATGAATCCTTGCAATCCCAACACACTTATTTTTCAACGTGGTAAGCCCATTATACACTCTCTTACTCACATGATTTATACACTCTTCCTTCGTGACCTCATGCCTTGCAGACAGTTTGCTCATGTCATCATACCCTTTTGCATTGCCATCACTCAACATTGTAGCATACCATATTCTATGCTAGCTAACAGAACGCTTCCAAATCCTCACTGCTTCCTGAGCTTCCATAGCACCGGAATTCCCATCAAAATCTTTCTCACATTTCCCACTTTCAGCATGTTCTCGCTTCCACTCTTCTCTAGCATTCACTCTTTTTTCACTCTGCACATAGAAGTTTGACAAAACTTCAAAATCCAACACATCACCTGACTGCACATCAATTGCACCACCCCAACCACATGAAGAGATGTCCCTCTTGTGCCAAGTTACATCAAAAGATGCAGCAATATCACTAAATTTTTTCGGGACTTGCAGAAACTTTCACAACTACAGGTGCAGAAGCAACAATCGCCATATTCACATTCACTAAACCACTACCTGCACCAACATCTACACAACATTTACTGCATCACCACTACCACGACTACTACCAGCATCATCAACATTAACTCCACTACTACTACTACAACTACTGGAACTACCAGCTACTATACTAGCTCCAATACTCTGCCACAACTACAACTACGGCAACTACTACTGCTACTGCTATTACTACTGCTACTACTTGAACTAACAGCAATTATACCCACTCCAGTGCTACTGCTACAACTACTAGCCATACCATTCACTCCACTACTACTTGAAGAACTAGTATTTACATCAGTGGAACTACGTTTAGTTGAAGCACTAGTAGAAGACCTACTACTAGCGGAAGGTTGTGATACCTCAACATTACCATCTGTAGATTTCTTCTTGTAAAATTGACCATTTGGCATGCAAAAACATGCACAAGTTACCTTCCTGCTACACGAAAGACAATTAAGATACCGATTTTACATACAGGAAAATCTAAAAAAAAAATAATTTGTTAACAGCCAGTGATACATGTTGTGGCTCATAACATTAGACACTTTTGCTTTCGATGCGTATGACCGGTTTTCGGAATAGTCTATATGGTTTGCAAAATGTCTTAAATTAATCCACACTGAACTGAAATAGCTGGAAATGTTTGGGAAGCGCGTGGCTTTGGAGCCAAACGCGATTGCCATCATTTTATTCATAGCTCTATGGAACTTTACTGACACAGACGTAAATCAATAGATATGGAGCAAACTAGTTAACTGTATAAAGTATTCCTTAATGTAATCTCAAAAATCAATTTTTCCAAATATAATTAAGTTTTACATATCTAAAATAATGTAAAACATTGAATATTTGATAAACAAAAAAAATTGTATTCATAAAAGAAATTCAACTATTCGGTGCGTAATAAAAATATTATCCATCGTAAATGCACTGGAAATCTGTGATCAATGGAGCGAATCGGTAAATCAGCTCGGATTTTCAAAGCGTATGAACGATTTCAGAAAGCGTTCAGAAAATTTGTAAAACTTCACCCAATTTCAAAAGCATTCAAACAGCTTGGGAATAGTTCAAACGTTTTAAAAGCAAAACACAAAGCGTTTTGAACATCATAGATATAACTATTAAACTTACGTTCTGTTATTGATCCATGGTCCAAGCGAGAGAGAACTTTCTGCAGCTTCAGCAAGTGATGGCGACAAAAGAGATCTAGAAGCTACAATCGAACACATTAAAAATGAATCAGACTACAATAAATTGTTAAATGAGCTTCACCAACAATTATACTATCATCAAACTTACCTTTTGTACAACAGCAGTAGTAATATATGAGCAGATCTCCCTACCAAGTGTTTTTTTGTGGATTAGACCTTGGAGTTGAGGCAATGAGTTACGGCGTTGGATGAATTCGCCGAGTTCATATTGTATTTCATTTGAGGGGCATTTGAGTGGCATTTGAGTGGCATTTAAGTGGCATTTGAGTTTTGATTATTTTTTTACTTAATTTGAACTTATATCATATAGATTTTGAATGCATGACATTCAAGTTTTGATAATTTTTTTACATAACTCGAACTCATATGATATTTTGAGAGAGAGGAGAGAAGAACGAGGAAATATAACTACATTGAATCAATATATGATTATATACATTTATTACATATTAAGTAGGAAAATATCCTTGTATAATATAGCTAGAGTTAGTAAATATTAAGTAATACAAAGCACTACAACTTGTAATGACAATCAATAGATGATAGTCTTTTTCTTTACAATATCGTCATTGTTGTACTGATGTTATAACTTAGGAAGGAAGACTTCTGTTCTATGTACTTTTGATTCCATAATGAACTAAAATAAAAAGTTATGTATTAGTATAGGATGATTAAACAAAAATGTAAAATAATTACATGAATATGAATTATAATTCTTTTTACATTGGTTAGTTAACATTATATAGTAAAGGGAAGTAATTCACCAAGTTATATTGTTCGGTCTGTTTTTTCTTGAGCATAATTTTCATCAAGTGTTTTTGATTCTCTCTCTTCTATCTAAAGCAAAACAAAAAATAATTGCTTTATAAATAAATTTTATCTAATTGGAAGTATTACTTATATCAATTAGTTTACATTAAATAAAAAACACTCACTGGGTTGTGTTGTCTGACTTGCTCTTCTTGAATATAGTTTTCACCAGGAGGTGCTGGTCCTCTCAAAGATGTAGAAGATGTGTTTCCCGCTCCCATTGAAAGCACTAAGACCTTGTTCTCTACAACCTCATCTGTAGTAAAGTACTTCATCTGGTTGGAATCATCAAGTTTGTCGGATAGGTTTTGAGCTGTTTCTATCGCTTGTAATGCTGTGAATGTGATTATATCATGTCGATGATAACCAAATCTACTAAATTCACGATTTCTTACAAGTATGACTCCTGTTCCAATTCGTTTGACGTTGCTAGCATGTTTTTCAGGTATATATAGAACTCCCATCATCAAACCATCGTATTGCAAACATCTGTAGTTTACCAGTAGCGCATCCATCACCACTTCTCCATTAGGTAATGTTAACTGAGTTGATATTTGAGGAGATTCAAAACTGATTACACTTCCAACAGCAAATTGAGAGAGTGTTGCGATACGAACCATACTGATCAACTGACTAGGTGTTTTTTTTTTAATTATTCTGCTTAGCTGTTTAGCTTCCTCAAGGGAAATATTGGATGGGAAGTTGATAGGGTGAAAGATTGGATGCTTGTCTGAATCGAATCCCATAAAAACCACCAGTTTTGGAACATCCGGTTGTGTTGGAGCTAATTTGTTGTAATCCTCATTTCTCACCATGGATCTCACTTGTCGTCTGTTGCCAAATGTTTCGACATTGTAGCGGATAATACATAAGTTTTTATATACATCCTCAGCTGGTCTTTCGATGGAGATTATCTCGAGAAGTGATGGTGTTTGATTTAAGTGAAGTGGTTGAAACCTTCCAATCATTACTCTGTCATTGGTATCGCAAGAATTGAGCAAACTAGCAGCATTTTTTGACAAGCAGGAAAGATGAGAAAGAGATGGTGCTTTCAAAGTCCAAGCATAGTCAAACGTTTTATTTCTATCCGAATCCCATGGCTTTGGTCGAACTGTTTTCAGTTTCCTTTTTATTATATGTGAATCAGGAGGGATATTTTCTTTATCATCGGAGTATGGTTCGAATGTTGAGAGAAATGAGGTATTACGGTCTTTATTCATATTCAGAGCGTTCAGTGAGAAGTTGGAACTGAAAAAAGAGTAAAAAATATGTAACAGATGGTTGGAATTTGAAAAATATTTGAAAAGAATAAACTAACTAGATATTTATAAAATAAACACATAATCAAAACCAAGATGATTTTTCTGATGCATTATGGTGAAACTATTTGATCTTTTATTAATAAGAACAAAATATTAAAACACAAAATCAACTTTCTGAAGTATTATAGCAAATCTAGTTGAAGTTTTCTATCAATATATGTTAAAGAATTATTTAGTGATTCTCACCTTATTGACTGAAAGTCTTTCTATAGTTTCAAGTAAATGTAGTAGTTGGTGTGTAGATGTTGCTTCTTCGCTAGCTATTGTAGAACTGGATGCTTTCTGTGTGAAAACACTGGTTCTTAAATAGCTAAAGCTGTACTAATTAACCCTATGAAAACCATCTCGTGAAACCTTCTTTATAATATACCTATGACTCAGCAGTTTTTCACGCGATATTCCCGCGAAAGCATGTGTTTTTATTCGCGTGAAAATTATTTTTTTCACTCCCGCGAAAACAACGGTTTTATCTATATGGAAATAATTTTTTTATTCCCGCAAAAGCATTGGTTTATATGCGTGTGAAAATGAAATTTTCATTCCCGCAAAAGCAACGGTTTCCATTCACGTGAAAATAAATTATTTATTCCCGCGAAAACATTGATTTGTATTCGCGTGAAAATAAAATATTTATTCCCGCGAAAGCAACGCTTTCCATTCGGGTGAAAATAAAGTATTTATTCCCGCGAAAGCATTGGTTTGTATTCGCCTGAAAATAAAATTTTTATTCCCGCGAAAGCAAAAGTTTCCATTCGCTTGAAAATGAATTTTTTATTCCTGCGAAAACATTGGTTTGTATTCGCATGAAAATAAAATATTTATTCCCGCGAAAGCAACGGTTTCCATTCGCGTGAAAATAAATTATTTATTCCCGCGAAAACATTGGTTTGTATTCGCGTGAAAATAAAATATTTATTCCCGCGAAAGCAACGGTTTCCATTCGCGTGAAAATAAAGTAATTATTCCCGCGAAAGCATTGGTTTGCATTCGCGTGAAAATAAAATTGTTATTCCCGCGAAAGCAACAGTTTCCATTCGCGTGAAAATAAAGTATTTATTCCCGCGAAAGCATTGGTTTGTATTCGGGTGAAAATAAAATTGTTATTCCCGCGAAAGCAACGGTTTCCATTCGCGTGAAAATAATTTATTTATTTCCGCGAAAACATTGGTTTGCATTCGCGTGAAAAAAAAAATATTTATTCCCGCGAAAGCAACGGTTTCCATTCGCGTGAAAATAAAGTATTTATTCCCGCGAAAGCATTGGTTTGTATTCGCGTGAAAATAATTTTGTTATTCCCGCGAAAGCAACGGTTTCCATTCGCATGAAAATAATGCTGATTCATAGCTCTGCAACTTAAGCTATATAAGAAGCACTGTTTTCATACAGAAAGCATTCACTTCATCGTTAGTAACTGAAGGAACAAGATGTACTACATCACCATCTACTACAGCACTCTTTCATCATTTGAATTACATAGGAAACAGCTGAAGTTCAAACAACTATGTGTATAATTCATCTAATTCAAAGAAAACAAGTCTTCATTTGTGATGTAAGTATTTATATTTTGTTTTAATTGTAATCAATTTAACCGTGAAGACATTTTTCTGAAAAAAACAAGATTATTCACTATTTAAGATATCAAAAAATGCTGTATGTAAGTTTTAATTATGTTTTATCATTGTTATTATTTCAGGACTTCAAAATGAAAAAAGTACTCCTTCTTCATCCGAATTTTATAGAAAGCAGCTCAAATTCAAACAACTAGGAATATCATTCATTTTAATTCAAAGAAAGACAAGTCCTCATTTCTGATGTAAGTATTTACATTCTATTACAATAGTAATCAATTCAATTATATTGAAAAAAATTGAAACCTTAGACTTTTTTTATTTTTTGCTATAAAGCATTATCATTTTTTTTTAGATTAACAACGAACTAGATCAAAGGGAAAGAACTTTCCAACAAAACTTCAACTTGAGTAATAACTGAAGCTACTGCTTATATTATATATAAATAATGTGTCGAGTAACAAACAACAGATATGTAGCAAACACTATTTATAATGAAAAAAAGAAATGCAAAAAATTCGGAATTGCTTTGAAAATACTAAAGACTACACCGAATGGATAGATGATAGTTTACTCGTTACTTCGTCGTTGTTTTTACAACGAATTTTTTCTGATACCTCTGCAATAACTTATGCCGTCACAACTTATCCGGATAATCACTGTAGTCTTTTGTCATTAAAATTACAAAAAAACTATTGCGCAACTTTCCCCAACGAAATTTTTCAAGTTCATTTGCAATGAACTCTCTTTTTATGAAAGAGAGACTTTAATGCTTGATGAAAGTTATCGAAGAAAATCATTTCTTACAAATTGGAGACAAGTAGGTAAACATTGTGGTGAAAACATGGCTGGAGCTGGTTTCTATAACCTTGAAAAAGACAACGCTGTTCGATGTGCTTTTTGCCGAGGGGTATTACTAAACTGGAAGGATGAAGATGAACATCCGATGAAAGAACATGCTAAAAGTTTTCCGTTTTGTCGATTTTTTAGAGGATTTAACACTCACAATCGTGTGTATAGACCTTGGAAACTGCTTGCAGATGAAATGAAAAACATCTCAATTGTCAAAAGTTATACGATGGAAGAACGAAAAACTAGAAGAGGAGATTTAACTGCAGAAGTATTACCTCTAGGTATATCAATTGATCGTGCTGGTACACCACGTTTTGCTACTGAAACATCTAGAGAAGACAGTTTCAAACAATGGAAGGGTAAAGTTTCCATGAAACTCCTTTCCAATGCAGGTTTCTACTATACTAAGTTCAGAGATAGTGTAAAATGCTTCTTTTGCTCAGGTGAACTTAAAGAATGGGAAGAGAGTGATCTACCGTGGGAGGAACACTGTCGATGGTTCCCAGACTGTTCTTTTTTACTCAGGAGTAAAGGTGAAGAGTATGTTGAGGATGTTTACATGCGAACGGAAAAAGGCAAAAGGTGTAAGCGACGGGTTGAAAAATATCGAGAAAAAGTAAAACAAATAACGCACAACAATGATACCAAAGAAATGAAACTTATCTGCAAAAAACTAGGATACAGTCAAAACGATATCGAACAAGTTTTAGTGTTAAATAGAAAACCTTTTGAGCGAATGGGTTTTTTGATTGAAGCCTTACATACTTTTGAAAATGATTTTACATCTGTTGAGAATTCGTCAACACTGTTAAAAAAATGATGCTAAATCAATCGATTCGTTAAAAAAAGATAAAGATCAGACTAAGCAAAGTAAACTCGCTCAATGTGTGTCTGAGTCACATGAAAAAAAGTAATTGCAAATCATATCTCTCTTCCATGCGGTCATCTCATTTACTGTAGTGAGTGTAAGGAAAAAGCACTTACTGAATGCTCATCAGAAGTAAAACCTTGCCCAATTGATGGTTGTCAGGTTGAAATTGAAGCATTTATGAAGATCTACATGAGTTAGCATAACAATTAACCTCAAAAAAAAGAAAAAGTAATGAATGATTAAATAGGTATTTCAATTTGAAAACGGATCATTCGCGTTTTGTAATTTAACGGAATAACAACAAATATGTTACGTGTTGAAGACTTTGCTCACCAAGAAGCTTCCGATGCTATAGGACCTAAGACTTTTTTGGCTGAGGTTTCTGATGAAATGTTGAGGATTTATTTTATGGAAGAATGTGTATACTGTGTACTAGGAGGAAGTTTTTAGAAGCAAGCAACCAATCTATCACTACTAAACTGTTACTGTTTACACGTTGATGACAAATGTATCACTTGTAAAAGATTTGCTGAAATGGTTGAAGGTGCTACACCTACCAAACAAGAATTGGCCGATGCTATCGACTGGATTGATAGAAGACAAGTTTTGAAAAACGCTAAAATGGGTTTTTTGGTGCATGATGAATGGATTAATGCTTTTTTGGATCTTTCCTCTGATGATTTGAAGTCTCCCTTTATGTTAACAAATTTGAGAGCACGATTAAATCCCTACCTATTACCTACTAGTCAGAGCAAACTGGCTTATCAACGTCTAAAGGATAAATTACTTGCGATAGCGGAAGGATATCCATATGCTTATACTCCTGATGAAAAAGAAGACTCAGTCAACCCGATAATACCTATTGATTCGACAAATATATCTGAGGACTCATAAAAGAACTGCTACAAAAAATGTTGCTTCATTTATCTCTAAACTACAGAAGAAACATGAGTGGAAAAACTCAAGGATTCAAGTCAATTGCTACATTGGCTGATTTTGTTCCTAAGTTCATAAGGACTCATTTTGAACACATTCCTTTAGAGCGTTCGAATCCTCTTTTTGTTCAACTCATCACCGAAGAAGTATTTTATTTTGTGTTAGGATTCAATCTAGTTCGTAAATCAATACAAAGCATGCTTTTGAGCTGTAATTGTATTTCAAGAGCAAATCCTCTCGAATGCTTAAACTGTTCTAGGAGCTTTGATCCAAAAGTATGCTGTCCGCAAGACAAGTTGATAGATTTTGAAGATCTCAAAAAAGCGATCGAACTGATTGATATAAAGCAATGTTTGAAAGATGCTGATCTGGGTGATTTGATAGATATTTCGATTTTAAGAGGTTTGACTTCATTTCGCTGGACAGGAACACATGTTCTTTTGCCTCAATCTCGATTGGAACCATACTTACATTTTGGTAACCACTTTGATGAGATTTTTTCACATCTTCAAAATCAGCTGAGAGAGCTGAACAAGCCACTAGCCACTTACGTATAAATAGAAAGAACATCAAGAAAGAAAGTATTCAACTTTCAACACTGAAAGCAAAAACATTTCAAAAAATGAGCTGCATATTTATCTTGCTACTGGCACTAACATTTCCCAATGTTAGTGGAGTATTCTATACCAATGAAATTGATGAATGTATAGCCGGAGCTAAGGATAAAAATGACGTCTTGGTTTTTTCACGTTTCGAAAGGACTATACGATATAAAGATGAAAATGGAAAAAACTGTGTGCGACTCTACCCTCCTGACTTATTATATTGTGGTTTTTTCATCCCTCAAAGCGCTTCTTGGATCTGCAAGGACACAACTTCTACAGATTCTGTGTCTTGTAATACTACAACAAAATACGTTTTGAATCAAGAGGAATGTGAAATGGGTATTACAAATAATACGGAAGGACTTACTCAAAATACAAAAGTATATCGAAATGGGGATTTAGGTGCATTTCAATACAATCGCGAACGTGTGATCTGTCCAATAAGAAGACAGTTTATGACATACAAATTTGCGTGCGTGCAATGTGTTCATTCCTATCATTCGATCAACAAGGAACCAAAACCAGTTAACATCACTAACATCAAAGATTCATCACTTTCGACTTTTGACAGTTTCAAAACTAGTGGAGTGTATTATAGCAACAAAATTGATAAATGTCTAGCTGGAGTTATGGAAAAAAACGATGTCTTGGTTTTTCACCTTTTGAAAGGACTATACGATATAAAGATGAAAATGGGGAAAACTGTGTGAGACTCTATCCTTCTGACTATATATATTGCGGTTTTTTCATCCCTCAAAACGCTTCTTGGATCTGTAAGAGTAAAGATTCTACAGATACCGAGGAATCAATTTCAGCTAACATCACTACCATCAATGATATTGAAATTCCAGCTAACATCACTACCATCTAAGATATCGAAGGTGTAAATGAGGAATCAAATCCAGCTAACATCACTAACATCAATAAAATCGAAGGTGTGAATTCAACATTTTCGAGTTTCGACAGTTTCAATGTCAGCGAAGTATTTTATGCCGACGAAATCGATGGATGTATAGATGGAGTTATGGAAAAAAATGATGTGTTATTTTTTTCACCTTTTGAAAAGAGTATTCGATATAAAGATGAAAATGGAACAAACTGTGTGAAACTCTATCCTTCCAACTATTTACATTGTAGTTTTATTATCGCTCAAAACGCTTCTTGGATCTGCAAAAGCAAAACTTCTACAGATACGCTGACCTGCAATACGCCAACAAAATACACTCTGAATCAGGAGGAATGTGCAATAGGGGTTAAAAATAATACGGAAGGTCTTACTCAAAATACAAAACTATTTTGGAATGATGAATTATGTGTATTTGAATACAACACCTCACGTTTGATTTGTCCACCAACAGAAGTGTTTGAGTCAACCAACTTTGCATGTGTGGAATGCAATCATTTGACCAATGAGAAGCCGAAAATAGCTACTATCATCACTAACATCAATAGTATTGAAGGTGTAAATTTGTCATTTTCGAGTTTTGAAAGTTAGAAGTCTATTCAAAACAAGATTATCATCAGCATCACATGTCAAGGAGATAACAAAGACAAATGCGATTCCAAAGTTATATATATATAGAACTTTAGTTGGAGCATATTAACCAAAGTCCACCGAAATACGAGACAGTTAACTCTAGATGATGAAAGCATAAACTAGGTTAAAAGTCTCTCTCTCTGAATAAAAATGAACTATCGAATCTATCTTCTATTATTCCCAATCCTAAGCAGTTATTGTCTTGCAACAGAGATTCAACCATTCACTTTATCTCATAGGCAGTCTGGATGTTTTTTGGGACCTCTTAATATGGAGGCAGTTAATTCAGTAACTCATATTTTAGGAAAAAACTTAAAATATCGTATGCATACACTCACATGTTTCATGCAGTTTTCTCACCAACGTAGAAGCTGTGACACTTATGATATGTGGCCTCAACAATACTTTGTTTGCAAAACCGATGAAGCTTTAAATTACATTCGTTTATACGATGAAGGATTACTACCTACGACTCGAAGAACAACTTCAACAATCACCACAACTCCGCAGACAACGACGACAACAACAAAAATTACAAACGAGTCACTAGTTCCAGCTTTACCACCATCAATTCCATCTCTTCCACAAGCTCTGGGTTTAGTCGATTTAATTTTGGAACACCCAAGCCCTACAAACTCTACTATATACAATTATGAAGAAATCGAAACAACTACTGATTGTGTGTGTGATAGATACATCATATGTGAAAACAATTCAGCAGCAATTACAAGTTCAACACCATCGATTTATAGAGTTTTTATTTATAATGACTTGGAGGATTTTTCAAAACTTTCTCTATCTATATTGGAAGATAGTAAACTTAAACTTGAAGAAAATCTTCTCATCGTGATTGAACCTGAATGTGATGATGTTTCTTGTAAAGTCATCAAATACTTTACAAATTAAAAAGTTTTTATAGACTTTAACACTATATATTCAACCTATTACACTTTATTATGATATATATTTTATTACATTCTCCAGTAAGCAATTAATGTAATACTGATTATGTAATAATAAAACTATAACAATAACTATAGCGTTGTAGATAGTTATATCATATACAAAAACAATTCAGTAGCAATTACAACTCCATCAAAAATGTTGTCATATGAGTGCCATACAGGAATTACAAAAAATTATCAAACTTAAATGCCATACATTCAAAATCTAGATGTCCTATGAGTTAGAGTTATGTATATAATTATGCAAAAAATTATCAAAACTTGAATGCCATACATTCAAAATCTATATGCCATATAAGTTCAAATCAAGTAAAAAAATAATCAAAACTCAAATACCACTTAAATGCCACTCAAATGCCACTCAAATACCCCTCAAATAAAATACAATATAAACTCGGCGAATCATCCAACGTCGTAACCCATTGCCTCAACTCCAAGGTCAGATCCACAAAAAAAACACTTGGTAGGGAGATCTGCTCATATATTACTACTAACAGCTATGTTTCAATGAGGTAGAGTTTCTTACTGATGGTGAAGGAATTACTGTTGCATATGTTATGAAATCGTTTAGTAGAACAGTTTGATGCTAGGGTCTTTACATGGACATCGGTGTATCTATTGGTCTGAATTTACAATGCTTCTTCGACAGTTATGGTTAAGTTGATTAATACGTGATACAAAGTATTATATGTGCTATGATTCCTGAAACAAGCTTTCAGATGTTTTACCTTGGTCTTATAAGAACAGGCAGACAAGGAGACCATGGTGGGAATTGCGCCAGGGCGCAGACTTGTTGCAAAAATGAAATTTGCAAGAAAATTTGACTTCTTGAAGTGGCCGCTACATGAACAGCCGTGAGTGGCCTGGTGTCCATCGTCCACCTTCAGAAATGCCTTTCAAACTGCTAATGTCCATTTCTGCAGCAGGCTTGAGTAATTAATGGACAGCT
Source organism: Cryptosula pallasiana (assembly GCA_945261195.1). Taxonomy (NCBI): domain Eukaryota; kingdom Metazoa; phylum Bryozoa; class Gymnolaemata; order Cheilostomatida; family Cryptosulidae; genus Cryptosula; species Cryptosula pallasiana. The sequence goes on from CALYOO010000226.1 coordinate 24,772, forward strand.
GCAAAGCATATACACATCATTCATCAAATTGCATAAGCTCCTACCCAAGTTGGTGGAAGTGTACTGGGGCTCAGAACAATCGTCGGTTGAACCGTCTGAATAAACTCTCCCAAAACAGTCTGAAGGCTTCTGAAAACTTGTTAATTTTTGCGAACTGCACTAACACCTATAAATAGTCCATAAAAATTAATAAAACTAATATCTATGGTCCGCTTATGGCTAGCAGTTTTTTTGCCAGAACTATAATCGCAAGAATCACATAAATAAGTTTATTACAGAAATGTATCGATTAGCTCGTTTGTCTTTCTCACAAACACTTGAGGAAAACTCATTATTATTAACGAAAGCTTCTTTTTTGAGGTCACATCCAACAGTCGATCATTAGGCTACATCTGAATCTAATATACAGAGTCTGCCCACCTGTGTGCAGTGAATTACATAGAAGGCCCAATTCCGGGTGGCGCTAAAAAGTCTGCTGCCGGCTATATGTTAACATTGAGCTGAAAGTGTTCTAGATATTATGTTTCATGTTAATTAACGGTTAAAACAAAGAAGTATCCCAGTTTCACACGGCTCGTTGCTTGAGCTTTCAAATGGGTCCATAACTCTATGACCTTTGAGCTGTGCTGATTAGGCTATTCATTGTATTAGTCTTACAATTTTTTGGTAAAAAACAGTTTGTAAAACATCTGGATTATCCTAAAGCATCCAGATGCATTTTGCATTATGACCCATTATATATAAGAGAAGTATATTATGAGCAGCTGATCAAGCGATCCGAGATGTTCACTCTACATCAGTATTTATTGTATGGTTAATTAGTGCAAATGAATGAACACAGCTGCGCTATCGTTGCTCTTGACATTTTTAATCTCTTTTTCTACCTTCGGCATGTGAACTTTTTGCTCTCCTGAATTTTTTTTGTAAAGAATGAATAGATCAGGTTACCTATATTATTTGGGGATTCAATTTAGACTTCCCTCCGGATCTAACCGACGATTTACAGCCCCTGTTAACATGTCCAAACCCTATTTTTCTATCTTTGTTCAACTTTAGTAAGCAACTGTTAACAGACATGCTTCCCTTTGACATCATTTCACGTATACAATCGATGAAAACAACCGCGTCAGCTACGGTAACAACTACAGTACCAACAAGCTGTAGAAATTTATAAATGTAAAATACTTTAACTTTCAACAAAAACGAATGGGTTGTGCCTGTGATGATGATTTGTGACAATACTCCTATCTGGCACTAGAGATACATACGGATCAATTTGCCGAAACTACACCTCAATCAGTAACTCATTTTCCACAGATACCCAGCAAAAACAATACTCATTTTTATAGATTTTGGCCCACAAAGCGTAATTCACATGATGGTTGATTGGTGAAGAGATTAGGCAGAAAAAATTACTGTCAGTTGAAAAACATATCCAGAAGTTTTAGTGTGATCTAATTTTTATTAGTGATAACAAAAAATTCTGTGCAATGCCAATATCTGAGAAGCTCAGTTCGAGCAAACGAACAATTTTTTTCTAAAAACTCATATTAAACTGAGCTTGAACCGATGTTGACAAATTTTCTACGTCAGCATTGACAGGGTCAACAGGAATTGCCTCACCAATAAAAATACAACTTCAAATAAATTATTTTTTAACTGAAAAATTTTAAGACGAGTAAATTGAATCAAAATTTTTTATTTGTAACCATGTTAATAAAACGTATAGCACTAATTCTATATTTTATAAGCCTGTTTAAACAAGATTAGCAGATGTAATTTTGCAGTGTATTTTTAAATAATGAAGATTGAAAATTAATTTAATAATAATGCCAGCTTACATATTTTAATACCTTGAGACGAAAAAACTGTGTGAAATTCTTTTTCAGTCTTGTATCCTCACAACGAAAATAATACATGAGATGATCTCACCAAGCCTGTCTTCAGCACCTTAACATGACAAAGGTGCAAAGAAGAAAAAGTGATCTGTTTTTTGTGAAAAGTATAAAAAGTGATTATGTAACAAAGATTCACTTCCTCTATACTTTTGCTGATGTGAATCTTCTTCAACAGATCTTTTTTTTCTACCAATCGTGTTAAATTGAGTGTGAGTTTTCTAAACAAATCGTAAGGAAAAACATGATTAATAACAAAAAATAAAGTGCTCAATTATCAAATAACAACAGTGTAATGTAAACTATTGCTTTAATCAAAAGCACAAATTACGCATTTCCTTGCTATGATTCAACTGTATCGTCACCACCGGTTAATAAATTCCCAACCCAAGGAGAGCATACTTGCTTTCCTAAACACATATGGTATCGATAATATGCGGGATGCTGTGTCTTTTTTTTTAAGAAACTACTACTAAAAATGTATTCGCTGGCTGGATCGATGAACAGCTGGTAATATTTATATTTGGGAACCATATTGGGGGGCAGCAAACACATCAATCCAGGCTTTAAAATATAATTATATACAAAAATTAAATTATATCCTTTGACTCCAATCAGTTTTGTGAAGATATAAAATTTACGTGTGTATTGTAGCGATCTTAAATATTTTCACAAGTGTAACCATCTCATCAAATAAGCTTATCATGTATTTTTAATTTGTTACTGGTGACCAAAGTGTGATGCTACAGGAAGTGGCAGATAGTAATAGCGATTCAAAGAATAAAGTGCTTCACACTTATCCGCTTGACAACATTTCTTTTGAAGCAGTTAATTTTTGATTGAAAATAACAAATAAATTTATTATTTTAGCAAAACGGCTTCAATTTTTATTATGATGTCTTAGTTCTTTATAATATAATGTTATTGTGCATGATAATCATATTAATTAATAATTATAATGATAATAATAATAATAACCAAAAAATATAGATAATTTGTATCAATAATAGTTAATGATACCAAGAATGAATCGTTCTGAAATGAACATCACCCACATGGCTATGTATAAAATTTATGTTGTGGATCAGTAATGTTCATAACCTATTAGTAAGCCTTGCAAATCAATTTTATTCTTTTTTATTGGGGATGGTGTTTTGCAATCTCTTTAAAATATACTATCACCCAGTTTGCATTAAATGAATTGTGAGAAAAATTGTCTATTAAATTAATTGTATGGATCAGTCTGGTTGGCAAATACACCTTATAATTTGATAAAAAAGTAACTGAACGACCTAAAAAAAATGCAAAAAAAATGCAGAAACCGTTATGGTAGAACATGTAATAGATTATTCTTGTATTGGACCAACCGATGATAACATTTCTTATAGGGCCAATTTCACTAATGCAAATGGAATACGGAGGGGCCAACGACAATAGTTCAACTCGACGATTAAATTTATATTTTTCTGCAATGAAACAAAACAAGTCTGTAATGTAACCTGCACCATGCTGTGGCAAGAAAATTAGCTATCAATGGTGTGGCTATTTCTAACAAAATTCAGCTCGTTGGGTTTAAAAGTGAAAGTCAACCATTATTTAAAGAAGGCAGCACTGCTGTTCAATAACAGTATTAAAATAACTCCGAGCAAGCAATTGATAGATAGCTGGGACTTATTAAAATACTAGGATCCATTAAACAAACATGCTTGCTCTGACTTTGCATGTGACAAGCACAAGTAACTGTATAAAACAAAGTATTCACACTAGATTTCTTACCTTCATCAATTATAACACATGCCACATCGTAATCTTTTTTTATAACTACGATAAATTCACCTACGGTGCCAACCGAAAATGCCAATATTGCCATTTTTCTGTCCTCCAGTTGAAGCTTGACTAATTTATCATTTATCGTAGCTGAAACATAACATTTTACGTAAATATGATTAAAATGTACTATATTATAACACTTCAAGTACCTTTCAATTTATTTTCACTAGTTTAACAATGCTTGGTGGGAGAACAATTCTACACGCTAACTGCATTTTGCAAAGCTTACCCTAAGCCCTTTAAACAAAAGTTTTATGTTATCCAGTCTTAAGTTTTAAAATATGGTTTATTAGTAGTACAAGTTGAATGAGCAACGGCATCCCAATAGACTAACTTTGCTGTAGCCAAGGCTATATTCAATCAATTAATTTACATACTTTCATGTCGAATCACAAGCTTGGCTGGAGGTGGTCCACTTTGGACATCAGTAGATACAGGGCCTGTAAATGAATGCATTCAGCAAAGTAGCAACACACATTACCTGCATAAGCATTGGGAAAAAAAAAACATCAAAACAATTCCGAACAATTCAGCTCTACGAAGCATCTTTAAAATGCATATAAATTTAAACAAACATAAACATGAACAAGCGTTAGCAGAAATGAATGTAGACACACCTGGCGTAGATAAATGTTGATAAGCCGGCAACAAATGACTATTATGATATGAAATTGAATAATTTTATGTTTAATGTTTGGAAATTCATTACTAGTAATATATCTACATTCACTGTTGGAGTTGTCTGTTATGGTAAAGTTGGCAAATGCTGCAATTGTTGGAAGGAACTTGAAAACAGATTTTATATGTCAGCAGAAATAAAGTTGGACACTTCCTAGAACGAATACCAAAATAGTTTTACTTCTAGGCGGGAGTTATACATTTGTTTCAGGTTTTAACATCTTTTCCTGTCAGGGTTCGCTATCCGGCCAGTTTTCAACTTGAAATGGTTTGTTAGTTAAGGAACATGCTAACTTTCTTGAATACCAGCAAGCATTTGATGCCATAACCAGATAAAATAAATAATCATTGCACTTTTCTTTTTGGTTCAAACCTTTCAGCAAGTTTCACTGAGATGCCTTTTTGTAATAAATAAACAACATTTCAAGAATGACACTGAACTTTGGTTATAATTTTTAGAGGGTGATTAAGTGAGATTGAGAAAGCTTTGCATAATTTGCTCTGTAGATAATGGTACTTATCGTTTCAATTATTATTATGCATAAATACTAATAGTAAATAAATACTAATGTGTCGGCTAATAACGCCAAACAGCAATGCAACGAACAACAGTGCATAACAGAAAAAAACATTCAACTTATCTTTTATCAGGAAATTAAGTCAAATCTTATACCAATGTTGTTGGTATAACACTAGTATCATTATTACCATTCTATGCATTAAAAAAAAGTTATCAAACAAAAAACTTACCGCTATCATTTATTATCATTGTTGGATAATAATGTAGTAATTAAAAAATAATATTTACTAATTTAGTTTATCACAATTATAATATTTGATAGCATCAAGCTTGGTGAAATAATGTAACTAGGTTGCATTTGTCATACTAAAAATTAATAATAATGATTGAATGCATTAACTTATGATGATAATAGGGAATTGGAACGAACGAAGACAGGAATGACCGTCGACAGGAATGAACGTCAACAGGAATGAATGCAGACATAGCTGGAATGAATCTAGGCCCATCCTGGAATGAATGTCGAGAGACCTGGAATGAAAGTCGACTATGCAACAAACAAAAGAATTTCAACTTTCATTCCCGGATGTCGCTACGTTTGTTCTTGGCATTATATGAAATGTCATTTCCACTTTCATTCCAGGAGTTGTTTACTTTGGGAAAAGACGATATTTTTTCATTACCGAAACCAATGTCGAAACGAAACTTTATATGTTGCCAGGAATAAATGTCGACACGTCCTAGAATGAACATCAAAATTTTCTTCTATCTAACAAAGTCGACTTTGGTTCCAGGTCTGTTGACGCCCATTCCAGGATGTATCTACGTTCATTACAGCTATGTCTGTATTCATTCCTGTATACATTCATTCCAAATTCCTGTTCTTTTTACTACTATACTATTAAGAGTGACACATAGATGTGAAGGGCTGCGTTTTGCAGGTGTGGGTATGATTGTGGCTTTAGTATGTGAACGACTTGCTGTTTCATTACTACTGCTGCTGCTGTCAGTAGTCTGAGTTCCAGTGTTACATTATTATCATTATTAATCAGGCAGACTTCGCTTGCTATCTTGCTACCAAGAATACACACAGGAAACAGTAACAGCTCTCACAACTACAGCTCGCCCCACCTACATTGAATAATGGAGTCTAGTCGAAAGAGTGTATGATCAATTTGACTTATTACACTCACGGCCGCCACCGTTGACAATAATAGCCTCTCGTTTTTGTACTGAACAGTTGGTGCAGTCAGTCACCCTCACGGCACTTTCTGTAAGAGCCAAGTTCGGCAGCAGACAATTATCACACACAGAATTAATCACAAAAGACTCGCACCTTTAATTGTGATATCTAGTGGTTCAACTTGACAGTGGGACTGTACAGGTGTCTGGTTACCTTGTAATAATAAAATCTTGTACCCTATTGTAATTCTCTTCACCACCTAAAACCAAAATATTAATTGATAACATTGACTGAAATGAGTGTTACACTTAATAATAAATGTTTACTATTACAATAATAATGTTGTTGTTTGTACTTATTTTTTATTATTTGTTTATCAAGTTTCAGCGATAATAAATCTCAATGGCTTACATGTTAAAAAACTTACAATTGGGTGTTATCATTATTTATGTGCTGCACTCAGTTTATAGCAATTATCATAAATAATTATTATCATAATAATTATTGTTACATTCATTTCATTTTTTGTTAGTAGTTGTAAACGATAATGATTAGTAATAATTTAATAATAATTAACAATAATGATAATAATAAAATATAGATAACAAAGTTACAGTTATTTTATTTCAATCCATAAATAAATGAGCAGCAAGAAAATACAATACCAGCAACAAGTAGTTACTTTGTGTTTATTATTTTAATTAAGATCAATCTAATCTGACATCTCTTACCTGGCAAAAGGTGTGCAGATATTGTTGGATAACTAGTTTGTGTGTTGTAGGAAGTTCAAGGTTATAACATAGGGTCTATCGGCACTGCGGAAGGCTCTAGCGCCCAGAGGGAGGAGTCCAAGACCCCCTCGGGCTCTCAGAGCAGTGCCAGTTGGGTGCACGAGGCAGAAAGGGTGACCGGTGGCAACACCAATGTCAAGGTAGAGAAGGATGCGGTTAGGGAAGATACTGAGGAGGTTGACCCTGATACGAGACTTCAAAGGGAAGATACTGGGCAGAGAATTGCTCTGGTTGACTTGATAGGAAGTGTAGTACAGGAGCAGTCGGGGCCGACTGCTCCAACGGATAAGGGAATTAATGGTGAACCCCTTGGGGTTGAGTTAGAGTCGAGAGATGTGGTTCAACAGAGTGTTGGAGGTGCAGAGAGTCTGGAGGACGATCTGATGAAAGTTAATTATGGTTTAGAGAAGGTAAACTGAGAGCTGTGGGGATGATGAGGTAACGAAGGACAGGTATTGAGGTAAAAGTATTAAAGAATTGGTGAAGTTAATCATTTTTATTTAATCATCTGCAAGTTATGACCCTATTGACTAGAAATCACCAATAATTAGGCCAAAAAACATTATTCTTTAGCTTTTAGAAGGGCTGGAAAAAGTGGATGTGTACTCATACGACCATTTCCGGTTGACAAACGGATGTAATTCTTGCTTTCAGCGTTGCTGCGGTAACGGCGCCATTTCTATGACGTGTGAAAGGGAAACCAATGACACACCCGATGTTGATATTCCGTGATCAAATCATTGTGTGAGAGACGCTTACATATAGCATCGCATAACTGTGAAATTCCGCTCAGTCGCAAAAAAATGTCCGAAAAAAGCAGAAGGAAATGTTTCTGTGCCTCAGCTTTTTGTGTCGGGACAGAACATTTGCAAAGTTTTCCCTCTGACCCATCGTTAAAAGATAAGTGGATTAGGTTTTTAAAGATCCACCAGAAGGAAGTAAAGATAACATCTGAAACACGCCTATGTTTCAGGCATTTTCAGCCAGCAGACTTCAGCAACTACAGTCATTACCAATTGATGAAAGATGAAAAGATAAGGTAGGGCAGTCTTATTCTGCATCTAATATATAATACTACCTTACCTAAATGAAGCCGAAAATAATATACATCTACAAATAATTACTTTATTATTTTAATTTTTTATATTTAATTTATTTATTTATTATTAATATAATAAATATTATTTTTATACTCATACTGCTCTCCACCAGTGTTGTGTTGCAACGTTGACAAAGAACTGTCGGGGCCTCTACATGTTCAGAGACAAATAATGATCTCTACATATACATACAAATGAGTAACTGATTTTTGGATTGTTCGGTTCATAGTAGCATGGGCGTCACCAGGATTTTCTAGCGGAAAACTTGAGAAATGTCACTTCTGAGATGTCTAGAAATGCCGTCTAAGATACCAAATGTTTTTGATAACATACATTACTTTGCAACACAAACATCCAGAGAAACTGATGTAAGAGTTGAGTTTTTTAGATGAAAATTTTTAAGCATGCATAAAGATCAACTTTTGAAGTAAGTTTTTTGTCATTTGCAAACAATCCAGTCAACTTGATTTTTATAGATTTTGCTGACCCTTACAATCAACAGCTATTCAAATTTGAGATGTTGATTGCTCAAATGTCTCTTTGTAATTGTGAACTTCAATATTTAATCAAAATGAGTTGCGGTAAAAAATTAATCCAGTTCTTGAAACTATTATTATCCCCATAAACAGCTCACTACCTTTCTTGAATTTTAATAGCGAACAATCCTGCTGTGATGAAATAAACTCTTTCAATCAAACCAAAAACCTAAAGGTGATAAAGATGGGCTATATAATATAGTTTATCCATCCACATCTATTTAAAAATTAATACACAGTTAACTTGTCAACTCGAACTATAAGAATTAAAAACACCACTATCAAACGCAAATATAATTTTTAAAATGGTACTAAATATACTAAACATTGGAATACACGTATGTATCTTAGCTTGCTATGAATTTATGACCGATCCTCTCATCTAAAAATATGCAATAGTTCAGCTCCATTCGCCTTTGATGAAGGACTGAAAATTTGTCAACAGTTCTTTGAATATCAATTTCTTGGTCACAGTAAATGTGCATTATAACTTATTATATACTAATAATTTATTTATTATTATTGTTCGTATACATTTATTATAATTGTAATAATAATATAATAATTATTATTATTTACACACTTTAAAATCATTAAACCACAATAAACAGATACAAAAACAATCATAATTAATAACAATTATAATAACATAAAAGCCCTAACAACAAGTAAATAAATAATTGTTATTATTATAATTATAAATTATTGTTACTTTTTCAATTGAATTATTAATTTAAACAATTAATATCATAATATTAATAATAATTATAATTTATTATTATAATTACTAAATTCAATTAATAATTCATTTAAAAAAGATAATAATAATTAATAATAATAGTAATAACAATTATTATAATTTATTTATTATTTACTTGTTTGTTATGAGTTTTATATTATTATTATAATTCTTTAGATTGTTATTAATTATTATTATTTATTAACATCAATTATAATTGAAAAGAAACTAAAATTATTATTATAATAATTACTATAATAATTAAATTAATAAGAATAATTTAATCATTATTATAATTATTATAATAATAATTATTATTAGACTGACTACTACTTAATCAAGTTTTAATTAATACCAAGACAGACTAATACTATTGCTATTCTTTTATGTAAGTCCAAGTTCAACATCATCATCATCATACAAAGCAGGCTCACCTTATCTCTGGCTTTTGTTTTTGGATCAGAAAGACTTTTAAAGTTCTCTGCATGATGATTGTAACCACTAAAGTATAATTAGTGATTGTGACTATTGATTGAGTCTCTATCTACCGAAACATTTCGTTGGTGCAGAACATTGTAGATTGAGCTCTAAAGAATGTTTTGTGATTCAGTAATTTATTAAAAATTTGATAGAAACAGCCTAAGAACACAGGCCAACCAGTCTCTTTAGTAGGAGGTTATAAAAGTGTTCACTTCGAAATGTTGCTCAAAACTGACCATACAGTAGAACATAACTCCTGCTGAATCACGGTTATACAATGTTAAATGATAATTGCTGAAATTTTTTTTTTTCTATCCATTTTAGGGGGGCTCTGCAGAGACCCCCAGAGCCCCCCTGGTGACGCCCATGCATAGTAGTATTTTATTTATTTACATATTATAATAATTTTTCATTTATTTATTATAATAAATATATATATTATGGGCAGAGATAATAGTAATACTTGTTGTTATTAAAATTTTCTACTAATACTAACTACTACATACTACTACTATATATAGCTCTAGTCTAGTTTCTAGATGTTGATTTTTCACTGGGTGGCAGTGTTGTTCATAAACTGTCTGATAAATAATGACTGTCTATGTGATTGATCATAGCTTTGATAACAGATCCCTTTCATCTGAATGCTTGCAGCTTTTTTTCCTAGTGGCTCTTAGCTTGTGCTTCCTATAGTATGCCTACCTCACAGTTTATCAGTAAAGTATATCGCCATCAATTTGTCTATTGAAAGACACAAGACAATCACTCAGCAAGACACCAAACAATTGTTAGTTTGATTTTTTTTATTGAACAAAGGGTTTAATGTCGATACTGTGCTACAAATCTATCATAGCACAGTACTCAAATCAACCATAGTCCATAGCACAGTAGGCCTACATGTTTATTTTTTTTATAGACTAAGGCTCATACCAGGATCTATTCCTTCCAATGCAAGAGCTACCCAAGATCAGCTAACCCCAAGAAAGGCCAAGGTCGTTACTACCCTGTCGAAGCGTCAGCAAAAAAGGATTGTTCGTGATTTGGTCAATCAGTGTGATGAAAGGTTGGTCGAAAACATGGTTCAAAATTAATAATGATCATCGGCCAACTGCTGTTCACAATTATAATTTTATACAGCCAATCACATCTGTAACATTCATGACCATGACCTAGAGGCTTTCCCCCATTGTCTCCATGACGATGCGGAGGACATAGTGGATGAAAATGGCGATGTCTGGGAGATTGTATACATAGAACCAGGTATAGTTCATTGTTCATAGTTCGCTGAATGTGGCGTGGAAAGCATTACATACGAAATCCTGTTTGTTAGAGGGGTTGGTACAATAGTTGAAATATTTTATGTCGCTGGAATATTTAATTCTCATCACTACTTTGTGCAGATTCGCCCTTAGCCACGGAAGTAAGGAAGTTGGTGAATGATAAGTTTCTTCTGGCGGCTCTGGACATGGCAAGCCCCACAGCCACATCGGAGTTGGAAAGCTTTCATGGAGCTATCAACAGGAATGCTCCAAAGATGGAGGGCTTTTCTATTCTGGGATTATGTCTCGGTGTGTATGTTTAATAAACATTTTAAATGTTAATTAGGCTTGTAACGATATTTTGGATCGAATCAAATAGTGTGAGAATTTATAATCAAGATATAATCTGCATCTGCAGTAAACGTATTAAATTATACTCACACATTTGTTTCTTTTATTAAAATTAATTCACGTAATTTCTTCAAGTTGAAATTTATATTTTGTTTATAGATCGTAATTGAATCAGATTGATTAGATTGAATAGAGCTCAGATTTATGAATCGTTTCAGGCCTAGTGACATTTGAAAGGCATCTGAATACTAATCACTTTTACAATATACTTCACATACACCTATAATTGTTCAACTATCACAATGCTGATAATCTGTTGCAGAGTCCAGCTAACAATCCTCCACCACAATGAGAATTGTCAGCGCTCCATCAAACTGACAGCTGATGGCAAGCCGTGGAGGCAAGTGAAAAGATCAAAGGCTACTAAATTGAGACCAGGTGTGCAATATGTCCGCACTGATCCTACATACAGTAAGTAATTTTTGTTCATTAGAGTTTTATCTGTAAAATATGTTACGGACTGCCTCACGTTGATATAATCGCAGAATGAAACGACAGTCGGATATTCTGGCTACACGATACTACGTAATCTTTGAGCATGACAAGCAGATTAATAAATGCCAACTTTATTGCACACTATATCGACCAGTTGTTAAACTATATGACTGACTAATCCGCTGACATCATTTTAGATTATATTGACCAATTATTCAACCACATGGACAAGTGCGTGACAGAGGGAGCCATATATGCTTGCAGTGATACACAGCCGCCAACGATGGCATCAACAGCAAAGCCAACACCGACCTCGACCAGCTAGAGGAGCAAATGCAGATGAGGCGCAGAGGATTGGCTCATAAACCACACCGTATCAACAAATCTTAATATTAATTTGACTTTCAGCATATTGTTATGCTGCTTTATTATTAAATTATTAGTTACATACACTTTATAATCAATATCGCTCAATATTATTCATCCTCATCACACTCTGGAACAGATTTTGTAAAGTCATAATCAGCAAATTCTTCATCACTTGTTGTTGGCATAAAAACTGCTCTGACCATTAAATATACACATGATGGCAGTACTCTCCTCTCCTTTCTCCGTATGTCTGGATAGGTATGAAAGATAAGCATGCGATATGCTGCCAATCTCATCTGCTTGTTCTTCAGCTGTGCTATGGCTTCTTCTGTCCAGCGAGCTGATGGCACAAGTGTTTCTGCATCAGGATATTGTTGAGCTACAACAACAATACATACTAGGTTGTCTTCTATATTGAATCAACATTGCTAACACTTGACAGTGCATTATTTGAATTCTAGTCAACATAATGGTGGCTAGATGAAAACATGTGTTCAGCAGATGTATTTTCATAAAATATTTTGTTGTGTTGATAATGTTAAACCATTACACAATTATGCTGACTGGAATTACGAGCTGGGCGTCACTGCACTAAGATGCCTCTCAACAATTTAGGAGCTGTAAGCAGTTGAGTAACTTACCGTGATGGCAGCAGAAGTTGCGGTACATAACACGAAAAGGTGCTGGCTTCAAAAGATCTATGATGTCTTGAGATGAGGTTATACAGGAAATATGCTCATCTTGGCGGGGCACGTCCCAGATTTTGTGATCCTTGCAACAGATATTCATGTCTCGTTGTAGCCATGCATGACATTTCCCACAGCGACATCACTCATGCACAGGCCTTAGAACATATGCAGCATCATCACCACAAGCCTAGAGATTTAAGTATTTACCATGAGTGTGTACATGAGAAAGCTAAAGACTATGAAGAACAATGAACAGTTTTGTATGCACTGTTGATGTATGTATTATTGATATTGTTGACCCACTGTTGTCTGTAGTAAAGTAACAGACAACAGCAGTGTGATGAAAATATGATTTATTTATTATTATTAGTTATTATTGATTGATAATAATAATAAATGATAATAGGTCTCCTGTTGACCCACTACTATTGATTTTGAGGAAATATTATTAGCAACAAAGAATATTTGAAGTGGTGTTCAAATAAAATACCTACAATATATATTAAGTCAATGGTTTTAGTTAAATATGTGCGATATTGTGCGTGGTAGTATTTTTTTACTTATTTATTTACCTTTCTTCCAAAAATGTCATCAGCTCCAACATCATCAATTTCAAAAGTCTTTTTACGTTTCGGCTGCTTTTCCCATCCCTTAGTTGAACAATGTTGGTCTACAGTGGAAGCTACAGACTCTGTCTCACTGTCACTCGATGACATAATAACATATATAATAATGTATACTCAATAAAACTGAAATAGCGATGATAGCAACTTAGATTACAAGAAATTCGTTTTGACTCTTGCACCGGAAACTAAATTTACTAGACTCGAATCGCATCAAAACTATTGACTATTAGCATAGTTCGGCACTATCGCCCCTTACGACAAGTTACTTTGATGAACACCGGTTAAGCGCACTGCTATTGGCTGGTGCGTCGTCTCTCTTTCACACGTCATGCAAATGGCGCTCCACGCCCCTTTACGCAAGCATTTCCGTTTCTTATAATGGAAACGCTAACGAGCAAACGCCCACTTTTTATTTTTAAGATTATAGGGTCAATAATCAACCAATCATTGTACTGCTTGTTTCAGTATGCAACTCGGAGCATGTGCTTTCCATGTGAGCCAATACAATACCCAACTTCAGTAATTCTTTAATAAGGTATGTGTATGTTACAGGTAATCATCTCAGGTATGTATGGTGTGTCGCTTTGTTTTCACTCCCTGGTATTTAGGCTTGACGTATGATTTAAGGCTAGTGCTTCAGCTAACCGTGATTAGTTAGGCTTGATCGCACGCAATGGTAACTGGTTCCATGATATGATGTCCGTTTGATTGCTCACTGGGTTTATCAAAGGGGGGGGGCATGTTGGATAACGAGTTTGTGCGTTATAGGAAGTTCAAGGTTATAACATAGGTTCTATCGGCATTGGCTTAACAAAGAATACGGGTACACACACGGTTACGGAACTTGGGTTAATTGGAGAAGTCCTGAGTAGACGTGTTTTTTGGTGTTTCTTCAAACCCTTCATCTAACACAGGGTTAAACCATTAGTTATCATTTCAGTTAACTTGTAAATGTGGGTTTTCTTCAATTTAGCTGCAAAAAGTATTAAAAAATTTGACCTCGTAAATAATTTTGCTATGTGAATTAATCTTAGATTAATCTCAAGTATTTTACGTTGTATTAAATAAATACAAATCAAGTAATTTCTTAATCTAAAAACTAGTTAGTTAATCAAATA